>PVJI01029672.1:0-15054 GCA_004026765.1 Micronycteris hirsuta
CGTTTTTGTGTGCTTTCTCTTCCAAAGGGTGCAAAAAAGATCACCCTCTGGGCTGTAATACAGCTTTTAGTATTTGGCACTGAGAAGTCTTTCAGATTTCTGACAAGCAAGGAAGGGACATTTTATTAAGAACAGAAAATAAAAACTGGCTTTCAATTTAGTCAGAAGTGAAAAGCAGATGATTGATTTTTAAAGTGGAAAATTAATGATTTGATGTTACTGGCCAAACTAGACTCAGAAATTATACCAAACACTATTTTCAATGTTTAATTATATTCAAACAAAATTTTCACTGTGATAACTTAACACAAAATAGTATTTAATAAAAATTATATGTGCATAGAATATCTATAGTTATTACAAATGAATCAGAAAAGATTTTCTTTTACATCTGTATTTCCCCAAATAAGGATACTTATTTCAAAGCAATTGGAGAAATATTTACAAAAAGAGAGGGAGGTGGAGGAGGGAGGGAGGAAACAGAAAGAGAAAGAGAAGGAAAGAAATAATTCAGAAAAAGAAAAACTAAAATGTTTAATAATCAATATAATCTATGAAGTTAGTTTTTTAAAAATCGAATAAGGTACAGTTTACGGTACCTTGGATACTACTGTGGGTGTAGTGTTACCCCATAAATATTTCTTGACTCTTGACTTACTGTCGGAGGCCTCACTCTGTTTTTCCATGAAAAACTGGTACTGAAAATGTTCCATGGGCTGTGTGCACTGCCAACAAAAGAAAAGTGTTCTGTGTTCAATAGAAATGACCTAATCTATTTGTTTTACTTAATTCTGTATCCCTAATCCCAAGAACTAGGCATCACATATATAGCTGTTTGAAAAATTATTAACTGAATGTGTCAGTTAAACTTGTAAAATTGTGTATAGTAAATCTTTTCTTTTGGAACATATTTTTAAAAATATATTGATGTTTACATCGATATCTATATTTGTATGTGTGATATAAATGACATTCTTTAAACTTGAGTGCCCAAGAAACATATCTACTTTTTATAATGATATAGTTCCCACATACCTAGGTGGCAAAAGAGTTCATCTCAGATAATCCATAGGATTACTCCTACTGAGGATCAAATTATGATTTAAAAATTTTTTTAACATAATCCTTTATTATTTACTGTGAGGTTGACTAGTTTAACTTAACTGAAGTTCTGATTGCCTCTGGGGTGTGTATCATCTCTGTCTATTCACCTGGTCTTTAAATCCAGTGGTTCTGTTACTAAATAAAAATGGGGGTTTAGCGGCCTACTGCCACAAAAGGCAAACTCTAGAGGCAGAGCCTTGTGAGAAAGGAAAGAGTTATCCAATGCTCAACAATCTGGGAGAATGAGGGACTCCCCATCTCACAGCTCATTTCCTCCACAAAACTCAGACAAAATCCAGCTGTCCTCAGCAAGAGCAAAAGGAAAGGAAGAGTCCAGAATTCCTGCTCCATTTTAAATTACCATTCTTTGGAATCTGAGGCTGCTGCTAAGTGGTCTTCCAGTTGGCTTGTTCCCAGCTGCTGTCTGGCTTTAAGTTCCTTCTTGGAGGCTGGTGCGGAGCAAATGCTACCCTTCCATGAAGCCTCTAGGGCCACAAGCTCCAGTGCTCCCCAGCCAGAGACTGCACAAATGCACCAGTGTATGTTCCACCAGGTCAGCAAGAGAGAAAGAGAAAGAGAGAGAGAGAGAGAGAGATTGAGACTCCCTCCTGGAGGCCATGGGCCACATGACTGCTAAGATCTTGTGGCCTATGGAGAGGACAGTCCAGTGCACAGTCCAAGTGCAGGTTCTCAGCAGTGAGCTATGAACAGGAGTGTTTCTCTCTTCCCTTGGGTTTACATTAGCTTTGGGTGTAGGGTGAACTAGATGCTTTTTCAGAATGACCAGTTAACTTCCTAAACTTTCATGTGCCTTCGGTGCAGAGCCACCTCCCAACCAATCCCTTCTTTCTCCCGGCAAGACCGACAGACCTTTTTTGTGCAGCATCTCCACCTGCTGCCATTTTAACTTCTATAGAGCATGTTCCTGCCCCAGCTTTTCTTTTGTTCCACCCCCAATCTGGTACCAGAAGAGGGTAGGAGGGACTTTTTTCCCCTTCATTCAATTATCTTGCTAGCCTTGTGCATGCTCAGTATAAGAAGCTCTTTTACTGCCATCTTGCTCCCCACAGGGGCACTCCTGTAGCACTCTGATAGCTCTGTGCCTCTCATGCCTTAGTCCCTATGTGAAGTGAGTTGCTCACACTTGAGGCCACCTGCAGAGAGCAACCAAACCAAAAGTTTAAGTAAAAGGACCCTGGAAATCCTGCATGGCCTCTCAGGCAGTGGCCGAAGGCAGCCTCAGTGTGAGGGTTAGGACATCTGCACTGGAGGGTGGAGTAGACACAAGGCACTTGCTCAGTTACCTAGGCAACACAGCCTTGCCAGTGGAAGCAAAACTCCATGCTCTCACCACCGCCCCAGGTTTACAAAGGTATTGTCTGGCTGCATACTCTGCCCTCAAATCTTTGACCTCTGTCCTTAAGGGGCATGACTAGGTTCACAAGCAGCTCCCAGGTTCCATTCCCATGGCCTAGCTCCATCTCCCCCAGTGGCCCTTCCTATTCCCCCACCCTCAGCCCCACTCCCCTCCCAGTGGTCCGAAAGGCTGTGTATCGTTATCAGTTCTTGCTGCTCCTGCACCGTCACTGATTCTGTCCTATTTTCTATACAGGAGGGAAAAAGAAGTTGCAGTTTAGGTGGAAGAGAAATGTTGATGAGCTCATCTAGAAACTAGATTTGGAAAGCCATCATTTTTAAATTTTAATTGGTGTTTATTTGATTATACTTTAAAGGAGCTTTGGAGGTTATTATGAAGTTACTAACAACCTGCTCAGTTCCATTCCCAGCCACAACTAATTGCTACGAAATCTCCTCTATGGTCATGGCTCAAAACCTTTACTATTTCTTTGTCTTGATTAGTGCCTGATAAACTTTTAGGAGCCCTGTGATCCATATCTTTAAATTCATAATATCCTGCTGTGGTAAATATAAGAAAGGCATTCTTTACTATTGTGATCTAAAGGTAAATTTCTAAACAAGGTAAATTTTTTCTCCCTTTTTTTAAAAGGTATTGTCTAACCAACCCCCCTTCATATTATGGTCCTTTAATTTGTATGGAGGTCCTAAGAATTACCAAATATTTAGATATATTTTGGACTGTGTATCTTATAACTTTACCTGCATCCTGTTTGAATGCAAAAGGAAAAAATGAGGATAAAAAAGTTATATTCTTTGGTTGTTCAGGCTGCTATAAAAATACCACAGATTGAGTACTTTATAAACAATAAAAATATATTTGTCACAATTAAAGGGCTGAAAGTCCAAGATCAGGGTGCCAGCTTGGTTGGTAAATGTCCCTACATGCCTACTTCCACTTGTTTCTTCAAAAGAAGAAAGGGGTGAGGCTCATCTCTGGGACCTCTTTTATAAGAAGCGCATTATTCCCCTCCTTGAAGATCTCGGCCTTCTATCTAAATCACCTCGAAAAGGCCCCACCTCCTGTACAATTATAGAATCACCTTTGGGATTAAGATGTCTGTGTATAAATTTCAGAGGGGACACAAAAATTCAGACCATAACACTGTAACAAAATACTTCCTAGACCATGTATATTAAAAGCTTAGTATAAAGAAATTGGATAACTTATTTTAATCAATATTGTCCAAATTTCTTAGAGCAAAAAACACTTTACCCTTTCTAGTCTTTGTATTAACAGCACATGGCCCAGCATGCTGCAGAAAAATTTTGGGGTAAAGCTTATTTATGCACTAATAAAGATTTAAGTGTGAATATTTAGATTGAGGTATAAAGTACCACTAACTGGTACTTATGAAATTACTAATAAGATTTTAAAAATGTAATATGCAGTGTGGGAATTGCATGGGGGAGGGGTAGTAGAGGTGAAACAGAATATAAGGGGGATAAATGTTAATGAAAAACAATTAAAATAAACTATTAAAAATAAAAATAATAAATAAAAATATAAAAATAAAGTTTTGTTTAGTTTGGAAAAAGGGACAAATCATTTGTACTATCATCAAGTACAAAATAAGTAAATATGGAGATTGGAAAACATTTTTTTTCTCTACACTGAGGAAAAGAAATGGGCAAATATTAAAGCAAGAATTTAGTCAAACGAAAGTGTTTTGTTAATTATAAAATGTTCAATACTAAAGAGAACCACATATATATGTAGTTCGTATGTATACATGAGTGTATATATGTTCATATGTGTGTATACACACACAACATAAGATTTTAATTTCTGGAGAACTTCAAAGGCAAGATAGAAAAATCTTGTTACTGAAAAATATACAAATCAGCCTATGTGAACTGAATAGGAAATAAATAATATGCTCAATAGTGTTTGTTCCTCTTAATCCATCAAGCAAGCAGAACAAACCTACTATTCACCATCCACTCTTTTATGATGTATTCATTTCCCTTAAACTTAAGTTCTAAGCTAATCTTAGAGAAAACCTCCACCTTAAAAAATAGCAAAGGCATTTTGTCACAAAGGGGTTTTTTTTTGGCTCAAATTCCTGTTGCAGCTATACTACAGCTGTTATTCAGACTTTCTTTACATATGTCATTCTCTTTCTGCCAAAATAATTGTTCTTGAACTCCTGACACTAATTCTTGATTACTGATTAATTATTCAGTAATAATTACTGATCAATCAGTAATAATTGATTGTCCTCCTGATGGTTATTTGTTACAGTGCTCTGATCATATCCAAATTATCTGACTTATGGCATCATTTCCCTACGTATTAAGTGCCTGTGAACTAGCTTACAGATTGGTTTCAAGATTTCTTGTTTCATCAAATCTGAAATTGATCTCTAAGATTCATTACCAATTGCTCCCACCACCTGAAGCTACCATCCATTCTGTCATATATCTGGGTCTGAAATGTCTGTTCCAGCCAAAAATAAAAAATAAAACATGTTTTTCTTTTCTTGCATACATTATCATATGCCAGTAATTCAAATACAGGCTCTTGTTATATTTTAATAGTTAGAACAATACCAGAGTAGCCTTTCAGTAAATAATTTTAAGAAAGAAATGAGTGACTCTATGAGAAAAGAAATGATTGTCAATCATAAAGTTAGGGCTATTATAACAGAGACTGCAGACTCTGGATTATATAGAAAGAAAGAGTCCAGAAAGATCTAGTGTTAAGAGAATTGGAGATATGAGTCGAATGATGAATCAACTGATCAGGGTTGCACCTTTCAAACTGTGAAATCCAGAAATGCAACTAGATGTTGTCTGAAGAACATACACTTAACTTGAGAACACTGAAGGCGGGCACTGTGTAAGATACAGTGTCTGGAAAGGAACTTGCTGGGATGACGAGACTACATAGGAAGGAATCACAGTTGTTTGTGTTTGCTTATCCATTTGTTCCATTTTCATGCTGCGATGCTATAGTTAGATCATACAGAATAAATCCTCTCTAATAATGAAAACCTTACTTTTGGCTATTCATTACCTGGCCTTACAATACCACTGCTCCTGCGTAAGGGATAATTTGTGATTTGTACATTAGTTGTCACCTTCTATCTTTGACCATCAAACATGCCAAACACTCATACCCCTGCTAATTTTCTCTAATGATTAAAATGATGATTAGTTTAGATAATACTTTTGATGAGATCATGGTTGGTAAAATAAAGCTGATGTTCAAAACATATGAGTAGTCTTTTCCTAATTGATGTAAATAAATATCTTTACTTGCTTCAAAATTAATCACTGTTTGTATATTTTCTCTAGTTCTTAATTACAAGCATTCTTTTTCTTTTCAACTATTGATATAAAAGAGTACAATGTCTTTTTCTGTTGAGAAATATGGATCTAAGTTGAAAATCAAATTACTGTAGAAAAAAATATGAAAATTATATTTGATACAACCTTGATTATAAAATAGTAACCATGCTGTTTAATGCTTATTTTTTAAACATTTGAATAATGAGTTCATGCAATAAGACTTATAAAAATAATTGTAAAAAACATAAAATCTTTATCTAACTGCTACTATTTATATGTAATATGTGATTTACTAAAGTTTTTTTTTTTAAGATTTTAGTTATTTTTAGGGAGAGGGGAAAGGAGTAAGAAAGAGAGGGGGAGAAACATCACTGTATGGTTGCCTCTTTCATGGCCCCACCTGGGAACCTGGCCTGCAACCCAGGCATGTGCCCTGACTGGAATCGAACTGGCAACCCTTTGGTTCACAGGCTGGCACTCAATCCACTGAGCTACACCAGCCAGGGCCCAGAGTTATTTCTCTAACTTCTATATGGTACTAACTGAATTTTTCAAGTAAAGAAGTTTGTTATTTTTGGTACACTTTATCTATATTTTATCTAAAGAATTATAAGCAGCACCTATTCATTCCCATGATTTATCAGGAAAAAAATGCAGTTCTACATCTATGTAATTCAAGTATCATAATTAAAACAAAAAGTTTGATCATCTCAGAAAATACATGTTTTATAATCAGAAAAATAATATCACATTTTATATATGAACCAAATCAAAAACTGATAACTGTATTAGATAATATAAGGGCTAAAAACATTTCCCCATATAATCCTCAAATTTCAGAAACATGCCTTAGCATTTAAAAAAAGCTGTTTTATTTTTACCTGGGATAGCTACCTGAGGATATTAAAAAGAACGGTAAGATAAAAGCTATTTAAATATTGTACAATGGCACTTTTGGTTTAATTTTTACAACCTCTCTGTGGACCCTGAATACATAAGATTTGAAAGAAGTCTAAAATGTGAATTTTTAAAATATTCTTTCAGATAAGCTGAAAGAAGCAGAAATAACAATTTAGGGCTCTAAATATCACCTTTTTTACTGTCTACATTCTGAGGAATAAAGGACACATTTATTTCATATAGACCTGGCTCTATAAATAGATGGAGTACTTGAGGTGAGTGGAGGGATTCTAAGGGAAATTAATGCCTCAAATACGCTTCTCAAATCTAGATGCTACCCAGTGAATCTTGTAAGGTTTCTTCCTTGATAGTCTCCTATAAGATACAAACATTTGTTGGAGTTCTTTATAATAATATTTATTACAGCTAGTACAAATGACGATCGATGACAATGGCTAAACACTTTTACAGTATTTACACGGTGCTAGGCACGATTCTAAGTACTTTACAGATATAACTGTATTACTCTTCACAATAAGTCTAGGATTTTACAGACATAAAGCTGAAATACAGAAATGCCAACGAGTCCAAAGTCACACACTTATTTTTGCCAAAGTCAGGATGTACTATACGAAATCCCTCTGTGGTTTCAGAAACTACTCAGAATAACGTTTCTCCTAATGAAAGGTACACACTCGACCACACTATGGACGTATTAAATGTCTAGGTGAGGAAGTGTGTAAGCATGAAAAAAGGAGACAGAAAATACGAATTAAAATGTTGTTTCATTAATGAAGAAAGCTAAATATACGAAAGAAATTTGAATGACAAGTTTTAGCTACTTCAGGGTTTTTATTTACAACTTCAGTTTTAAGCATTTTTCTGTATTTAATTTGTATATTCATACAATAATGTTTGTTGAAAATGCTTTTATTCATGAACCAGGAATGAAATGTTAATGCTTTTTGTGTTGTTCATGGATATCTAAAACTTAAATCTCCAATTTCCAAGAAGCTATTTATCGCTATTGTTTATTAAAATACCTTATAATGAATAAATGTACTTCTTATTTAATAAGTCAGCAAAGGTTTTTGCTCTACCTTCTGTATTTACTATATCTTATGAATTGGTGTCACAAATCTTTCTGGCAAGATTTAGTTCTCTGCCATTCTAGAGTGTAGTTAGAACAAAGCCTCTTTTTTTCCAAAATATCAGGCAATATTTCCCAGATGGATTTTCCTAAGAGTCCCATTTAGGAACTGATTAAAAAAGAAATTTTAAATCAAGGTCCAATGGACTGATCTTCTAATCAGCACTTAGGCTGTCTGAAAAAACTGTCCCTTTAGCAGACATTGGTAGTGACTTAACCTCCATAAATTCATTATTTTATTAGCATTCCATTTTTACAGTCAATATCAGAAAGCAATATAAAAAGTTCTAAGACATTTTTGAAAGTTATGATTTCCTAATAATAATAGCTAAAAGCATTGAACATGTGCCAGTTATTAAGTTTCTTTAAAAACGTAGATACTACTGCCATTGCTGTTTTATGAACCCAAGCTAAAAAGATGTTCAGCTCCTCATTGAAGATTACACAGTTAGTCCATAGCAGAGCTGGGGTTCAATCCCAAAGAGCCAGAAGCAAAACCCACACCCCTAAAATCTTCTACATCATGGAGATGAGTAATTGTGAATGGTCACGTAAGTGGGGCCAACAGAACTATATCAGGGTCTTTTGAAAATGAAAGAAGTTTAGCCCTGGCTGGTGTAGCTCAGTGGATTGAGCGTGGGCTGGGAACCAGAGGGTCCCGGTTCGATTCCCAATCAGGGCACATGCCTGGGTTGCGGGCCAGGTCCCCGTGAGGGCCATATGAGAGGCAATCGTACATTGCTGTTTCTCTCCCTCTCTGTCTCCCTCCCCTCCCTTCTCTCTAAAAATAAATAAAAATAAAATCTTTAAAAAAATAAAAAAAATGAAAGAAGTTTAGTAATAAAGAAGTTTACAATAAGTTTCTAGTTTAACACATGTTATTACTAAATATGTCATGTCAGGATTGAATAATAAAGTATAAAAATGAATTGAACGTAGCTCAAGTTATTTTCTTGTTTCTGTTTTCCTAGGAACTAGTAATAGGTATAAGCAGCATCACCACAGTCGGGACACACACCACATCTGTCCTTCCCAGGCTCGTCATGACCCTCCCAGTCAATGTTCTCCTCTCACAGACGAGGATTGTTTTGAATCCTCATGCCATTGGATTATTTTTGAATTTCTTATAAAAGAAATCATATGGCATATTATTATGCTCTGCCTGCCATTTTTATGCCTAAATAATATTTTGAGTTTCATCTATGCTTCTTGTATATTAGTATTTAATCTTTTCTTTCTCCTTTTATTTGTGACTTGTATTTCATTCGAGGAATATGCTACCCCTTGGTTTTTAAGCTGGGCCAATGAGATGTTCTCTCTCATGACATGAAATTCTGTTGTGCTAGCACAAAGATACCGTCAAAGGTAGTTCACAGTGACAGCCTGGAGAGAGACCAGAGGCAGCCAGAATCTGGTGATGGTGACAATTTATAGAATAGGATCCTAAACTCACAATCTCAGTTGTGACCTTACCTACATTTCTTGCTACCCAGGTTTCCTTAGTTGTTGTCCATTTCCCTAGACTGAGTCACCAGCCTTTCCATGAGTTCTCAGAACTTCTTGAGATACACACACACACACACACACACACACACACACACACACACACATATATATATAGGAACTAATATAGAACTATATATCCTAACTGCTTTCTATCGCTTGTCACCAAGAACTTTTATTGGTCACCTCATTTATTTCAATATGCATTAAGATTATAGATTCAACACCTTAATTTTATGCATAGTCTGATATAATAAAAATTCAAAATCCTGATCATAGCAATAAAAGTACTTAGTGACAAAGTGGTTAAATTTCTGTCACTGGATCAATGATTTCCCTTAATTCAGAAATGTATAGATATTCAGGATAATAATTTTTGAAATATTTATTTATTCATTCACCAAAATAAGTAAGTAAAAATAAATACAAATTAATGATAAAGAAAAAGGTTCACTGTGTGTTTTGAGGTAAATGCTATTACACTTATAGTCACATTATATAAATGACATGTGTAGATTTTTATATGCACATTGAAGTGCTGGTTTTTAAAATAAAAACAGTATATAGGATAGAGAAATTTTTGAAAATCATACTATTATATTTTTTGTTTTCCACAATAAATGTAAATCTGCTTAAAATTAGAGTCAAAAATAGATTATATAAAACTAAGTTGGTGCCATAATCCAATCACTATGTTGTTCTTTTGATATTTTTAAAAAGCAAGATACAGTTGTACCATTGTATGTAATATATTTTAACTACAGAGAAAGAGAGAGAGAAATAAGAAAATAATACAAGATGATATCTTTGTAACATAAGCAAAGAGAGCATACTATAGAAGCATTTTTAGACGGAAATGATCCTTCTGGTGGGAGCAGAGAAAAAGCTCAGACAGAAGAAAACATTGGCATTCTTTCTGGGAGAAGACAAAGTGAAGGTAAGATGTTTTCAGGGAATGGAATGTGGCTAGACTGTTAACACATGTTGGAAGAAATGGAGAAACAGAAGACCGGAAAAGAAATTAGCAAGAAAGCCTTAGGTGGAGCACTCCCTAACTTTGCCACCAACTTCCAAAAAGAAATCTCAATTTGGCTCTTAGTTACATTAAAATATCTTGAATTCAATGAATCCACTTTTAAAAAAGCAAGAGACGCTTTTAGCATATAACACTTTTTAGAGAATTTTCTTGATTCCAATGATTTTTCTTTAACAGTTAACTTCTATTAATGATCATTGGTATTGAGTACATGTTTCTTTGAAAATAAATGTATTGAAATGTAAAAAGTCATTGCTATAAGAACAAGGTTAAATAGCAGCATAGTTGGCACTGAGTTGTTGGTAAAATAACAAAGGCATTTTGATATCAGTTGAGGATTAGAAAGTTTAAAATGAAGTAATTGAACAATTTGAGGTTTTGACTAGAAAACTTTTCCCAAATTTACTTATATAGCCCAACTTCTTAATTAAGTCATATATTTTAAATAAATATTCAGTGTTTTCCCAAATGTATAATTATGATTGAAGATGGATGGCATATTCAAAATAGAAACAGTCCTGAAATAAAGGTCGTTGTTATCTCTGAATATTTCTGCATATTTATCAAGATTAGTTCTGTCATTCATGATGAGGCTTCCAATAAGTACCCAACATCTTATAATTTCTTCTACACTTCAAATTTTCCTTTTTCTTTAAAAAGACCCCTTTAACAGCTTACAGATATAATGGCACTGGATCTGTGTTGTTAAATTTCAGTCCCTACTCCGGGATTTCCCAAGATTCTGTGATGGTGTAGATGGAGGGTTTAGCAACAAGCAACGGGGACTTTCCTTCTCCATCCCCTCTACTTCCTTTCAACCAGCACATCTCTGTTTATGCATTTTAACAATTTTACTTGATGTGTGTGTCCTTGAATTAAATTTGAAATCCTTTGGATTAGATTTTACCAAAAATTTTACCAACATAAAAACAAGAAGACACTCTATTTATTTTTTCTGTTCAGACTATTTTAAACTAAGTCTAATAAAATACATCTGTACTGTTGGTATAATTAAGATAATGTGTTGTGTAATCAATCAATTATTTGAATGATTGAAGCACATATGCTCACTCTTAAAGAAGTAGGTTTACTTCTTTAGGAAAGAATGGACAACTTCTTTAGGAAAAAAGTGGTCATTGAAGAACTGTTTTTCTTGTGGATATCACAATCTGTTCCTGGGAAATTATTGCAGAGTGGCCTAATAAACTTTCCAGTAAAATTAGAAACAACATGTATATAGTCGACACATTTTTTTGTTCAAAATTTTCACATAGTACAAAATAAAATTTTATTTAAAATTCTTGCTGTCAGTAAAATGAAGCAATGAAAGAGATTCAGATTAATTTTACATAGTATTTTAAAAAATAGCACTGGTTGATGTAGCTCAGTAGATTGAGCCCTGGCCTATGAACCAAAGCTGGTTCTATTCCCAGTTGGGGCACATGCCAGTGTTGCTGTCCAGGTCCTCAGTAGGGAGCGCATAAGAGACAACCACACATTGATGTTTTTCTCCCTCTCTTTTGCCCTCCTTTCCCCTCTTTAAAAATAAAATAAAATAATATAAAATCATTTAAAAAAATGTTAGGACTTCTGGCCAAGATAGAAGCATAGGTAGATATGTGTTGCTTCCTGACACAACCAAAAGAAGGACAACGACAAATTTAAAAACAAAAAACAACCAAAACTTCCAGAAAATCAAAATGTGTGGAAGTCTGACAACCAAGGAGTTAAAGAAGAAACACTCATCCAGACTAGTAGGAGGAGCAGAGATAGGCAGATGAAGGATAGAAAACATGGGGCAAGGCAGTAGACAGGGTGGGCAAGGTGGCAGCTGGTGAGTGGGCAGTCACACATTCACATGTGGATGAGCTGGAAGGAACAACTGGGGAGTGAGACAAACCATGTCACTCAGGATTCCAGCACAGGAAACTAAAGCCTCAAATCTTCTGGCTGTGAAAACCTGTGGGGGTTGCAGCACGTACAGGAGAAACTCCCAGTTTCACAGGAGACTTCATTGGCGAGACCCACAGTGTCCCAGAATATACACAAACCCAAACACCCAGGAATCAGTACTGGAAAGGCCTAATTTGCTTGTGGGTAGCAGAGGAAGTGACTGAAAGCAGAGTGTGAGGCAGGCAGGTAGCATTGTTCCCTCTCTGACCCCTCCCCCACATATAGTGCCATAAGGCAGCAAAGTGGGTTGTCCCACTCTGGCGATACCTAAGGCTTTGCCCCTTACAATGGAACAGGTGTACTGAGACAAATCAATATGGCCCAAATGAAAGGACAGTTTAAAACTTCATAAAAAGATCTAAGCAAGGAGGAGATAGCCAACCTATCAGATACAGAGTTCAAAACACTGGTAATCAGGATGCTCATAGATTCTGGAGGGAGAAGTGAAGACTATACAAAGTGAAATAAAGGAAAATATACAGGGAACCAACAGTGAAGGAAAGAAAACTGGGACTCAAATCAACAATTTCAAACAGAAGGAAGAAGTAAACATTCAACCTGAACAGAATGAAGAAAGAAGAATTCAAAAAAAAAAAAAAAAAAAAAAAAAAAAAAAAAAAAAAAAAAAAAAAAAAAAAAAAAAAAAAAAAAAAAAAAAAAAAAAAAAAAAAAATGAGGAAAGGCTTAGAAACCTCTGGGATAACATTAAACCTCCAAAGATCTGTATTTTAGGGGTTCCAGAAGGAGAAGAAGACCAAGAAATTGAAAACTTATTTGAAAAAATAATGAAGGAGAATTTCCCCAATCTGGTGAAGGAAATCGACTTCCAGGGAGTCCAGGAATCTCAGAGAGTCCCAAAGAAGTTGGACCCAATGAGGAAGGCACCAAGATACATCATAAATTACCCAAGATTAAAGAGGATAGAATCTTAAAAGCAGTGAGAGAAAAGGAGACAGTTACCTACGAAGGAGTTCCCATAAAACTATCACCTGATTTCTCAAAAGAAACCTTACAGGAAGAAGGGGCTAGAAAGAAGTATTCAACTCACAAAAGGCAGGGACCTACATCTAAGATTACTCTATCCAGCAAAGGCATCATTTAGGATGGAAGGGCAGATAAAGTGCTCCCCAGATAAGGTAAAGTTAAAGGAGTTTATCATCACCAAGCCCTTATTATATGAAATGTTAAAGGGACTTATCTAAGAAAAAGAAGATGATAAAAACTATGAACACTAAAGCCCCAGCTGGTGAAGCTCAGTGGATTGAGCGCGGGCTGGGAACCAGAGGGCCCCGGTTCGATTCCCGGTCGGGGCACATGCCTGGGTTGCGGGCCAGGTCCCCAGTGGGGGCCATGTGAGAGGCAACCATACATTGCTCTTTCTCCCTCTCTTCTCCTCTCTCTGAAAAATAAATAAATAAAATCTTTAAAAAAAAATGCTAAGAGCCTGGCTGGTGTAGCTCAGTGGATTGAGCGCGGGCTGGGAACCAGGCGGTCCCGGTTCGATTCCCAGTCAGGGCACATGCCTGGGTTGCAGGCCAGGTCCCCTGTGAGGGCCATGTGAGAGGCAACCATACATTGCTGTTTCTCTCCCTTTCTGTCTCCCTCCCTTCTCTTCTCTCTAAAAATAAATAAATAAATTAAAAAAAAAAAACTATGAACACTAAAATGACAACAAACTCACAACTGTCAACAACTGAACCTAAAACAAAAACAAACTAAGTAAACAACTGGAACAGAAACAGAATCACAGAAATGGAGATCACATGGAGGGTTATCAGTGGGGAGGAGAAGAGGGGAGAATGGAAGAAAAACTACAGGGAATAAGGAGTATAAATGGTAGGTACAAAATAGACAGGAGGCGTTGAAGAATAGTATAGGGAATGGAGAAGCCAGAAAACATATATGTACAACCCACGGACATGAACTGAGCGGGAGGAATGCTGTTGAGAGCTGTGGTAGAGGGCAGAGGGGGATAAAGGAGAGAGAAAAATGGGACAATGATAATAGCATAATCAATAAAATATACTTTAAAAAATAATAAAATATAGTTTGTATTATCTGTGGAACAAATCTATTTAAACTCAATAGAACACTTCTTTCTTCCCCCAAGGGCAATATTGTGGGATACTGAATAGAATAGCATATAGCAATTTTTGTCATAATAAAATGATAAAATTTAGCATATAAAAGGGTTAGAGGACTTGGGTATGAAAGAAAAAAATTTCAAAACACAGGCACACAATGTAAAGCCATTAACCATTCATTCCTGAGCACAGGAGAATTTAAAGATGCATTAAAGAATCTGAGTGTAGGTTTTACCATCATTTATTGCAGGTGTCTAGGGAAAATAGCAAGATTTTCATTTTGACTTAACCTGGGCATGAATACTAAGACTTTGCAGAGAAAACAATATAGTTTTGAAATGAAACTATTTAATAAAAGCTTACAAGTTTTTAAATTGATTTTATTTTTAAGAGTTTCAAAATTATGGATAAAAATGAAAAGATAGAACAAAGAACTCTCATATATCCCTTCATTGAATTCCCCTATTAACATTTTACATTAGTATATTTGTTACAATTAATAAATCAATATTTATATACTACTGCTACATTATTCAGATTTCCTTCATTTTAATCTAAGGTGTTTGTTTGTTTGTTTCAGGCTACCACATTATATTTACTTGTTATGCCCCCTT
>PVJI01029673.1:0-15031 GCA_004026765.1 Micronycteris hirsuta
CCAGCCCCTTCTTGCCTGTAAGATTTCTTTTGAGAAATCAGCCAATAGGCTTATGCGAACTCCTTTGTAGGTAACTGCTTTTCTCTTGCTGCTTTTAAGATTCTCTCCTTATGTGTAATCTTAGGTAATTTAATTTTGATGTGTCTTGGTGTGTTCTTCTTTGGATCCAACTTGTTTGGGACTCTCTGAGCTTCCTGGAGTAACGTGTGTATTTCCTTCTCCAGATTGGGGAAGTTTTCCTTCATTATTTTTTCAAATAAGTTTTCAGTTTCTTGCTCTTCCTCTTCTCCTTCTGGCACCCTAATGATTCAGATGTTGGAACGGTAAAATTGTCCCAGAGGTTCCAAAGACTCTCCTTATTTTTTTGAATTCTTGTTTCTTCATTCTGTTCTGGTTGAATATTTATTTTCTTCCTTTTGTTCCAAATTGTTGAATTGAGTCCCGGTTTCCTTCCCTTTACTGTTGGTTCCCTGTATATTTTTATTTATTTCACTTTGTATAGCCTTCACTTCCTCCTTTATTTTGCATCCATACTCATTCATCTCTGTGAGCATCCTGATTACCAGTGTTTGGAAGTCTGCATGGGATAGGATGGCTTTTTGTTTGTTGCTTAGTTCTTTTTCTGCATATTTGACCTGTTCTTTAATTTGGGCCATATTTCTTTGTCTTGGTCCATCTGTCATGTTATAAGGGGCGGAGCCTTAGGTATTGACCAGCGTGGGGAAACCCACTTCACTACATTGTGGCACTGTGTGCAGGGGAGATGAATGATGGTGCTTGGTCGTGTCTCCCCATTTTCATTCACTTCCCCCACTACACACAAAGTGAATGTGCCCTTCTGGTGCTGATTCCTTGGTGGGTGGGCTTGTGTATATTCTAGGACCCCATTGGACCCTCCAACAGAATCTCCTGTGAGATTGTCAGTTTCTCCTGCCTCTGCAAGCCCCCACAGGTTTTGACAGCCAGACGTTTTGAAGCTTTCTTTTGCCACACTGGAACCCTAGATTGCGTAGTCTGTCTCATTCTCTAGTTGTTCCTCCTGGTGTATGTGCACTTGAATGTGGGACTGCCCTTCTACCAGCCACCACCTCACCCACCCTGTCCACCTGCTGCTGACTTACCACAGGTACTCTTAGCCCTGGCTGCCCACCTCTGCCCCTCCTACCAGTCCTATTAATGCTTCTCCTTTAACTCATTGGTTTTTGGGCTTCCATACAGTTCAATGTTCTGGCAGTTCTGCTTGTTTTTTGTTTTTACATTGGTTGTTATCCTCCTTTTGGTTTTGTGAGGAAGCAAAGTATCCACCCATGCCTTCATCTTTGCCCGAAGCCTCCCAAATCTAGCATCTTAACCACCTATGACTGTATAGTCCAGTCGTATTAAGTATACTGTGTTTGTTGCCCATGTGATCTCTTTTAACTTCCATCTGGCAGAAATGTCTCAGTGTACATTAAACAACCATTTCCTCATTTGCCTTAAAACCAACGCTTAGGTAATTACCTTTGTTTTTTTTCCTGTGAGGTGGACTCCATTAAATTACTTACCTAAATGGATCCTATGATATCTGTCTCTTTGTGACTCGTGTGCTTCACTTAAGAAGTGTCCTCAATGTTTGTCATTGTGCTATGTGGTATTAAGATCTTTTTAAATTTCCTGACAGAATACAACTCCTTTGTGTGTATATACTACATTTTTTTACCTATTTATTTATCCATATGTCTCAACCAGCATGGTGTGGGGGGTTCCTGAGTGGGGGCAACGGGAGACTGGAAAAAGCACAACACAGACAGTTTAGAGAAAAGCGGGGGTCAGGTGGGACATCTGCCTACGCCTCCATCTTGACTGTAAAAATCTTGTTTTTTAAACTAAAGAACGTTTATTTTGCACTAAGACTTTATTTTAGGACATAACTACATTGTGTGACCATCTCCCACTCCAACTTGAAGAAGGATTAATACAGGTATGAAGATTAACTGACAAAGAAAAACTTCCTTCAAAATCATCATAACAATGTTTAAGTAAGAGAGGGGTGGGTGTTATGGGATTTTCGGGTTGAAGAAGATCCTTACATATCATTTAACACATTCAATCCTGACTAGAGGGTACCAAAATGGAAAACAGGATTACTCTAATAGAAAACTTCTAGTACAGATCACTGTACATACCTGTGTTCCAAGCCCAATCCTGATCTTCTAATGCTTCCAGCACAAGTAATTCCCAGCCCGTAAAACCTTTTTTTAAAACGTTAAGAATTCATACTAGATAAAACTTAAAAAAGAAGATTGTAGGAAACAGTGTAGCTAAATTACAGCCACACTGTCTCTCAGGGAATGCACACTGTGATGGAATTATGTGTTCACAGTAAAGAATGAACAACTGTCAAAAATACGCAGTTCTCAAGAACCCATAGAATTTATGCCTGAAAGTGGCTGTCAGGATGTAAAAAAAATTTAGGAAAGGATGTAATTGAAAAAATTTCAAAATATCAGAGAATTCACAGTAAAAAATTAATCGATATTTAGTTTTCAGGTATTGCTCTAAATCAGAATTCTTACTATAGAGAATCATCCAAAGTTTAAAAACATAGACCATTATCTTTTAGTGAATTTCCAAACCTCTAGGAGATGGATGTTGGATATGTGTCCTATTATATATTGACAGTATTTGAGATATTTTGAGAACGAAGTATTCATGTGATTCCAGCCTCATCACTTCATGCTACTAGGTTTTTATTCCTAATGTGTGTGTGAAATTATGGGGTTCATTGTTGCTGCCTAACAAATCCGTGAACTCTTGTATACTAGGTGGGTTTCACTTATGTATTTTTCTATAGAAGACTGAGGACATTGGAATGCACAGTCTATGAAGGAAATATAAATGGACTTGCCGTTTGTAGTTGACTTAGACTTTTGTTGTATGTTTCCATGCAGAGTGTCTTTTCTTTTTTGCATTAATGTAAGAAATAGAAACATTAAGTACATTACCAAGATATCCTTTATAGAAACTATTATGTCAGTATATTAAAATCCTGATGTATCTTCAGGATAGTCATAAATAGAATTGATGAATATTAGCCCTGACTGGTATAGCTCAGTGGATTGAGCGGGCTGGGAACCAGAGGGTCCCGGTTCGACTCCCAGCCAGGGCACATGCCTGGGTTGCAGGCCAGGTCCCCAGTGAGGGCCATGTGAGAAGCAACCATACATTGCTGTTTCTCTCCTTCTCTGTCTCCCTCCCTTCCTCTCTCTAAAATAAATAAATTTAAAAAAATAGTATTTAAAAAAAAAAAAGAATTGATGAATATTAATTGATGTGGTTGGAACAAAAGAGTAGTCAGGGATATGTGAAAAAGTACGGACTGCTTGTTCTTAAGTAGATGAATTTGTTCATCTATATTTGCTAAATAATTAGCTCCCAGTTTTAAAACCAAAGAAAGCTCTGCTATGAGATCATTATATCACAAGGATAGAAACACTTGCTTAATGATTGTAATGTGTATGTTGACAAATAATGACACAATCATTTTGACATGCTCAATTTAGATAATATGAACTTACTATTTTTTTGTAAGATTTTATTTATTTATTTATTTTTTAGACAGAAGGGAAGGGAGGGAGAAAGAGAGGGAGAGAAACATCAATACGTGGTTGCCTCTCATGTGGCCCCCACTGGGGGCCGGGCCTGCAACCCAGGCATGTGCCCTGACTGGGAATCGAACCGGCGACCCTTTGGTTCGCAACCCGTGCTCAATCCACTGAGCTGCACCAGCCAGGGCTGAACTTACTGTTTTCATTAATAAAGCTGAATGAAGTTGAATGTGTTCATATATTTAACCTTGCTCAAACTTGTAGGTAACAATATACTACTTGGTAATACACTGCAATTATGTCATTAGCAATTTCTTCAGTGACTTGAGACATTCATGTGAAAAAATTCTCTGTTGTTGATGTATGTTATGGTACCTACTAGAACATTATGATATAGATACAATAGAGATGACGTGATTTTTTTTAAAGTTCAGCTAAGGCACTTTATGACATTGCTGCTGTGTCATTTATCTTCTGTAACTAGGAGCCTTGAACTGCTGCTACATTTTCCTGCAATTTCACGTTCTAGACAATAGCTCACAGGGTCACAATTAAGTGTAAAGGGTCGTCAGAAGTAACCCCTGCTTGAGTGTGGTTGATAGGATACACGAATGTCTCACATAAGATGGACAAGCAATTTGAATGTGTCATCTTAAATATATAGTGTATGTGAGTGTGGTATTTGTTACAGCATTAAATACTTATGATTTTGTAATTAAAAAAGGCATGTTATTTGTGCCAGACCATTGAAGTTATTGAAATGACATATTTAAAACTGCTGTGACTAACAGTCTTCTGTCACCTCAGGGTATTCTGACATTTCTTCATGAGTGATGTTCACATTCAGATCCAGCACACCTAGGTTGGAGAGTGATGTTTGTAGTTCTGTTACTATGGCAGCTGACCTCCAATGTCCTCCACGAGGAATTTGTTCTTTTTCCAAAACAATGACTATATGTTCTTGTATAAGTCATCTTAATTTTTCCACTCTGTGTAAAACATTTTAATAGTCCTGACATCAAAAATGTAGGAACTGATTTGCAAGAAGAATCTAAAAGGTATAACTGTTTCATCCCTGACTTCTAAAATTTAACATTAAGATACTTTTAGGGTCAATGTGAAGTTAAAACTCAAAACCCTGACAAAATCCAAATGAAGGACATGGTCCTAATGCCTATTGAAGTTCGATTCCAGTTGATTTAGATGGTTCCCCTGAAGTTATTCCTTTTGGACATAATGTATTAGTGATTGGAATCTATACTTCTAAGGACTTCTATACTTTTTTGTTCCACGTAGAATGCTATTAAAAAAAAATATATGCCCTGACTCATGTGGCTCAGTGAATTGAGCATGGCTGCGAACCAAAAGGTCGCCAGTTCTATTCCTCGTCAGGGCACATGCCTGGGTTGTGGGCCAAGTCCCCAGTGGGGCTGGGGGAGCATGTGAGAGGCAACCATACATTGATGTTTCCCTCTCTCCTTCCCTTCCCCTCTCTAAAAGTAAATAAAATCTTAAAGAAAATACTATTGTACAGTTTACAGTTCCATAAAGTTGTACTATAAAAATCAATGTGACTTGAAAACCTCCAATAATCCTTGAAACTGTTAGTATTTATTAGAAGAAGGTAGCTGGGGAAAGTTGCTTATTTCACAAGAAAGGCATTGTTTCTAGTACCCTTAGATGCGACTACGTGAAGTCAGGGACAAGGAAAGGAAAGAACTAGATTTGTATTCCTGGGAGAACTGGAGTCAAGAAAAAGATATTCCTCACTCTGGCGCCCAGAAATAGGTCTGTGAAGTACATTCTGCCTGGCAAAACTGCACATTTGCTGTGGACTGGAGACCTCTGAGTACCACCTTTCTTTTTTTATTTTTCTGAATGTGGAGGTTTATTGAGGTGTGATTGTTGTGTTCCACCATAATATGTTATGTGAGCAGGACCCTACATAGGTCTTTGAATCGGAGGAGTCTTATTAGACACTTATATTTATTTGTCATTTAAGCCTAGGACTTCTTAAAATTTCTTTTGAGGGGAAGAGTAAATGTATTTCCCCCCCCCCACCCCCCGTGACTCAAGTATGTGCAGCTGCAAGGGGTTCAGATGGAATGATGTCTTGAGTAAAATTTGCCTCTGGCTTTGAGTGTACTTTAAAACCCTTCACTTCTAATGGGTACTTGACAAAGTTATAACAGTGTTCTGAAACAGACAAGATAAAGGTCCTTATTGCCAGACATGACATTTTTCAAGGTCTGGCTCAGTACTTCTTCCTCTACTAGAGTGCTCAGAATGAATTCTTCCAGGGAGTCCTACCCTGGGCAGCCTGTAATCCATGGATGGGTTGGGCAGTGATGGGAAGAAAACCCATGTAAAGAGTTTGTGGGTTTGTAGTTAGATATTTTTGAAACCACTCTTTTATTAATGGTGTAGATTAGGAGGCTGAAACATTACCTGTATTTCTAATATGAACCCTCCTAAAGTAGGGCATTGTATAAATTAATTAAATAATTGCATTGGAAAAAAGTAAATGTATTTAGTGAGAAGAAAGGCAGGAAAAATTTTTGGTGGAAGCTGCACTGCTATATAATTAATATTACTTACAATTATCAACCTCCATTGTGATTACACATCTTTGCCGTTTAATGTTAAGGTCGATGTAGGTGTAAGATATAAGGTACATAGTTATAGCATGGGGAAAATAAATTTTTATTGTGGTAAGCCAGACAAAATCGAGGAATATGTTTTACCACAACAAAACTTCCAGGAAGCTTGCTGGGGGGGTTTCAGTGAAAGAATTTTTTGTTCTTTTTTTTTTTTTGCTTTTTTTTTCAGTGACATTTTCTTTTCTTGTAAGGTTTTATTTATTTTTAGAGAAGGGATGGGTGGTAGAAAGAGAAGAAAACATCAATGTGTGGTTACCCCTCTATCGCCCCCTGCTGGGAACCTGGCTTGAAACCCAGGCATGTGCCTTGACTGGGAATCGAACTAGCAATCTTTGGGTTCGAAGGCCAGTGCTCAATTCACTGAGCCACACCAGCCAGGGCAACATTTTGGTTTTTCAACTGGTCTCTCTACCTGAACCTTCCAAAGTCAAGGCTGCAGATGGGAGCGTTTTATCTCCAATAACTGTACCACTTTGGAAATATTGATTTAAAGAATTCCCTTTTTATATTATTATCCTCATTCCTTATATTTTACATTCTTTATCCTTTAACATTGCTACTTATTTTTCATATTTTTAAAATTTTTAATTTTTATAAACAGGAAGAGAAAAACATCAGTTTGTTTCCACTTACACATTCATTGTTTGATTCTTCTGTGATTTTAAGAGAAAGAGGAAGGGAGACAGAGTTAGATAAATATAAATTTGTTGTTCCACTTATTTATGCATTCGTTGGTTGATTTTTTTTTATTTTTTTTTTAAGATTTTATTTTTAGAGGGAGAGGGAGAGAAACATCAATGTGTGTTTGCCTCTAGCGTACCCTATACTGGGGACCTGACCTGCAACACAGGCATGTGCCCTGACTGGGGATGGAACCTGCGGTCTTTTGATTTGCAAGCCAGAGCTCAGTCCACTGAGACACACCAGCCAGGGATCATTGGTTGGTTCTTGAATGTGCCCTGAGCAGGAATAAAACAGCTACCTTGGTGTATTGAGACAATGTTCTAACTCATTGAGTGACTCAACTATGGCTTTAGAATAACCATTTAGGCCTGGCTGATGTAGCTCAGTGGATTGAGCGCGGGCTGGGAACAAAGCTGTCCTGGTTCGATTCCCAGTCAGGGCACATGGCTGGGTTGCAGGCCAGGTCCCCAGTGAGGGCCATGTAAGAGGCAACCACACATTGCTGTTTCTCTCCCTCTCTTTCTCCTTCCCCTCTCTCTAAAAAAAATAAAAAATAACCATTTATATTTAATTAATTTAGAAAAATATTGCCTTTCATTGTCTAACCATCCTGAATGAACCATGCATTCTCATTTACTGCGTTTTCAAATTTTAAATGGTTTATCATGATGAAATGCTTGTAAATAACCTCAAGGACCTAGGCCTCTTTCTCCATGCTGCCCCAACATTAGGAAGCCTCAGGACTGGATGAGCTGTTTCGAACTTAATCCCTTCACAAGCAGATAGTTCAAAATGATGTACAGGAAAACCAAAGCAAACAAAATGAAAATAAAAGAATGTTTATGCTTATAGGTGTTTTGTTAAATTGCTATCCTTTCTTGACAAGTGTTATTTTAAGTATTTCCTGATGGCCCTGGCTGGTATCACTCAGTGAATTGATTGCCAGCCTATGAACTGAAAGGTCACAACTTCTGTTCCCAGTCAGGGCACATGCCTGGGTTGTGGGCCGGGTCCCCAGGTGGGGAATGTGAGAGAGGAAACTGATTATGTATATATCTCCCACATCAGTTTTTGCTCGCTTCACCTCTAAATGTAAATGAAATCTTTAAATTTTTCTGGGTGTAGAGGCAAATTATAAATGTTGATTTTTTTTTCATTTTTATTGGATGCAGAATACATTCTAAGCCCCACGTTAATTTTTTCTTTGTCCCATAGTCACGCGCACGTTATTTTCCCGGTTTTTGAGAATTTCCAAAAAGACTTTCCTGCTACTTTTTTTGTAATTACATTGAAGCCGTACAAAATGGTTCCAAAGTCAACGGCAATGATCAAGGAAAGAATACAACCTACGTAGAGGACTGCGGGCCGTAACCTTCAGTCAACTCCAGTCCCCTACCCAGGTCACGCAGGGCCTTCACCTGGTGTGTATTGAGATCCCTCCCCTCCCCGGAAGCACTCGCTCAGACTGTAACGTGGCCGCGGCATGCATGCGCACTTTGTCTTTGAATGGGCAGCGGTTATTGAGCAGTGGAGGTCATGTGAGCCTTCCTGGTCTCGGCCTTTCACTTTCAAACGTGAGGCGCTCAGGCCGCTCTCTTGCACGCAGGAAACCGCACTATCACTGCGGGCCTTGAAATACTCCCTGCTGCTCGCCCCGCAGCGCTGAATCAGGTATACAGGTGAGACGCCCCCAAACCCCGACCGTTTCCCTGTGGCGGGTCCCTGTATGCGGAAACCCTGAGGCTGTCCCGCCGGAGATTTCTCCGCCTTCCGGTTAAATTCCGTCCGCCGCAGGGATTTGGTGCTGAAAGCCGTTCCCTCGGCAGCGGCCCCCCCAACCCCTGCGCCCTTTAAAGTCTCAGGAGACAACGCAGGTGGAGCAAACAATTTGTGCGCCTCACCGTTATCGGCCCACGGAGGCTGAATTGCCCCTCGGTTTGGGATCTTCAGCCCTCTCTACGGACATCCCCTTCGCCCCACGGACACACACTGGAAACGGAGAGAGCGGTTGGGGGAGCGTGTGCAGGGGGGACAGTTAGAGGTGGTACAGATGAGCGAGCAGAAAGATAAACAGCACCGAGTCAGCCATTTAATAAGAGGCACTTCAGACAGAGAGAGTGGTTCGGAGGGTCGGAGTAGGAGGAGCAACTGCAGGGACAGAAAGGCGGTTTGGGGAGACGGGTTTGAGCGGGAAAGAGCACTGAAAGGCAGCTGTGGGGTGACATGAAAGTGACCGCGGCGGCAGAGGGGACCCAGGCATGGGGCAGGGGAAGCGCGGGAGCCGGAAGTGTATGGAGATGGGAGCAATCAGAAAGATCGGGGAGAAGGAGCAACTGAAGGTGAAACACGTTTCAAGAGTTTCGTGAAACAGTTGTAGGGACAGGAATAGAGAAAGGAGGGAATGGAGGGAGAGGAAACACAGGAAAGGACAACAGTGCAAAAGAAACGGAGAAGAGACGGGAACAGATCCTTAGGCAGAAATAGGAAGTAGCCGGAGGAGTAGGGGAGCCGGGATCTCGGTGAGTGGTGAGCTGATGGGATGTGACTGATTAAGCTGTGAGATATCTGCTTGTACTTTATATATTTACTTTAACTTGTGCTGAATTGTAGATTTGAATAAGAATGTTAAATCTCCGGATTAAAGGTTTGATCGTTCTTAGCTTCCAACTGCAACTCTTACTCATTCAGAGTGGGAGACTCGTCTGTCAGTAATTCCCTTCTCATTTCTCGGGATGGCAAAAAGGAGGTGGTGACCTGAAACAAGAAATGACAAGTCTGTCACCACCTAAACATTTACCCAAAAAAAATAAAATAAAAAAAATAAAAATAAAAATGTTGGGCCTTTTTTCCTCTCCTGTGAATTTACTTTTTTTCTCTCTCTCACATTAAATTCACTTAAAAAACATACTGAGAGAAATCCTAGTCTATTAAATATCTGCTTTTCTGTAAATAACCATGAACTTTTGAAATAAGCATTGGTGACATATCATGACCAGCTCTTATCGTTATTTTCTGAGTAGAAGGTAGTCTCACCCTTTTTGAAACTTTAAACTTAGAAGTCATTATACTTTTTTTTTAAAAACCTAAAGCATTTTCTTTTTAAATTAATTGTGTCTAGTTTAAATCCTGAACCCTGCATCCTTTCTGTTCTTTATCATATGTGGAAACATCCATTGGTACTTAATAATACCAGGCTATTCCAGTGTGCACTTGGTAAGGATGTCAGTGATCTTAACAGTCAGAACCTAGTTTCATGACTCTGTCCAAGTGTTCAGCAGCTTTTTCCTTCCCTTTATGTGGTTTGTTGAATTGGTGACTATGAGCCACAAAGGAGCTGTTCCCCTCATGTCCCTCTTGTCCATTCTCTGAAACTATTGAAGGATGGACTGGAGTGACCTTCACTTTGATTACCACACAGCCCACCTATTTATGGTGAAGTGATTTGACAGGCATATTTCAATAGCTAACTTTTTTCAAAGCTTTTAGCATGAAGATCTCTATTCTCTGCAATCATCTGAGAAAAGAGGAAGGCAATCTGCCTAGGGTGCTTCTAGAAGTTCTTGCTTCAGTGCTTCATAGTACCCAGAGGTCTGAGGTGTGCTGGGTCTAATATTTGTTGCCCAGTGCTACCGAAATCAGCTCTGGGGGAGCTGGTCATGATAAGTCACCAATGCTTATTTCAACGCAGGCACCAGGAGGGAACTAGATAAAGATGCTATTTCATGGTCCTCACTGCTGACCTGCAGATTCATAGCCTAGAGTGGGGCCCTGATCCCCAAGGGATCTGGATCCTCAATAAACCGAAAGGTTCCCCCTTGGTTCTTACCAGCTCACTGGAGGAATTTTAAGAAAAGACATCAGCTGTGTGCTCCCCCACAGAATTGGTCAGCTGCTCTGGGTGGGACATGGTTGTTTAATGAGGTCTTGTAGCGGATTCTAAAGTGATCCCTGGGATTAGCAAGAGGGACACCAAATGCATTTGTGTGAGGAGCAGGCTTTGTTCAGGTAAGATAAAGGGTGCTGCACTGGGATTGGGGTTCAGGAGAGCAGCGCATGTTCTCATTGCTGTAGGAGTTTGTGGACGTCTATGGTAGGAAAAAGCACCTGAAAGGAGAGAGAAAACTCCCAGTGTGGTCTCCATGTAGGAGCTTATTGTTCGTGGCTCTGCTATGACAAAGGGCAGGAGAGAGTGGCCTTTTCATCATTTCCAGGTCCTTCTGCCTGTGAGTGTGGTGGAAGAGGATTAAGGGGCTGTGGGGACACCTTTGAAGGTACATCGTCAACCTGCACACTTGACAACTCAGCACATTGTCCCTGAGAAAACAACCCAGAGCTCGAGCAGGATGACATGGCTGCTTCTCAGGTAAACTGTGTGTCCTGGGTCAGAGGCTCTGTTTTTCCTCCTCACATGAGTGGATTTAGAACTTGCAACCTGTATTTTTCTACTTCTGATGTTCTTGCTTAGTGAGGTTGTTCTCTAATTTTTTCTTTTTATGATTTTCAGGGTCAACAGTTTATGTACTTTTATCTTTTGTTCCATAGCCTTCTCTTCATTGTCTTTAGCTCCCTGAGGTCAAGAATTTCCATGTGTAATTAATGACCTTCAACCACTGAACACATCCCCTCTGTGACAGATCAACATGGGAAGGCACCCGTGTCCAACATCCCTGTTGGGATGGGCTCAGAGGCTCTGGTATTGGTGAGGAAGGGACATGGAGGTTTTAGGTTCATGTGGCTGCAGCATCGGCTCTGTAGATAAGGGGTAAGAAAAGGCACAATGTACTGGTCAGGATAGCTCAGAAAGTCCTGACAAAGAAGGAACTCTTCAAAGATAGAAGAGACTTGTTCGCTAGTTTTGTACAAAAGTCTTGGTACTTAAATGCACTGATTAGGGTACAAACATTGACAGATACAAGTGAATTTGCATTTGCAAAAGTTGATGTTTATTTATGATCATTTTCATATAATGATTTTCTTAGTTCTGTATTTTTGCCAGTAATGTCACAGCAGTGATGACATGTACTTCCGTGTGCCTCAGTCACCGCATATCCATTGCTCCAGTCCACCTGATAGTCACCTGACTGAGGTGCTCTCTTAACTATGGAGTTAAGTTTCCCTTTAACATTAACAAGGTTCTAGCAGGGAATTACTGAGAAATGTGATAAAACTATCACATTTTATATGGAAATTTTGTTGTCATTTTAGTTTGTTTGCTTTGGAAAATGAAGGCCCTGTGTTTATTTCCTTGAGACCAATGGCTTCAGACATGAAGGATTTAATGAGCGAGGCCTTGTTCTTGTAAATTGTCATTATATTCCACACTCATGTCACAGACATACTCTACATTATCACTTTTTGTATTTTCAAGAAAGTTTACAAGAATCATGTTAATGTATGTTCAATTTCATTAAATTCCTAAGTTATACCTCTCCACTAATGATACAGAAATATTTAAAAGGAAATAAAAGACTAAGAAACAATAGCTCTGACTTCCTTTTTACCATAATGTGTGCTTCTCTTATTTTTTTATACAACACAGATGATTCACACATGAGCTTATGAGATTTAGAGAATTACACAATAATCTTAATTTCATTGACATGACCATTCAGTTTTTTATCACTTTTCAGTTGTACCTGGTTTCCATGTGTGTATCTGTGTGCATGAAATGTTGATATATTTGAGATATTTTGTTTTGTTCCTCTCTTCAGAGGAACTCTGTTTTCTTCTCAGTTACAGAGTATGCGATCAATGTCCATGAGGTCTCTACATGCATTTCTGCGTGTGTTTTTTAAAAGAATTGTAGAGCAAATTTGGAATAAAACCAAAGTCTACCCTTTACCGTATGTTTCAGAAAATATTCTCAAAACATAGGAAGAAGAATCTTGTTTTAAGATTATTTCTACAAAATTTTCAAGTAAAATTGTGACTGCTGTGTACCTTATTTCTTGAAAACTATAAATTTTATAAAACTTTTTCAGCTTAACGAGGTATGAATTCTGTATTCTTTTCTGTGTTGCTCAAAAGTGTGGCACATGGACCAGTGACATTGCTGTCACTAGTAAAAAGTGAGCTTGTTAAAGATGAGGAAACACAGGCTCCATCCCAGAACTCCTGAATCAGAATACCCACTTTACAAACCTTCACTTCTTTGTTGTCTCAATTAAATGTGAATAAGTGCTTACACTTTCAACTAACCATGACTTGCTGAGAAATGTACACAGCTAATTCTGAATGATACAAGCACAACACTCACATACATATGCCTGTTGATGCCTTCGTTTTAAAGTTTATTTTCCTGAAAAGTAAAGTCTCTATTTTGGGTTTGTGGTAGTCAACCTTATTTCTCAGTGTTTGAAAATACAATAGAGTATGTATCTGAGTCAAAATGATATGAGTAAATAACTCAGGATACTCTTTTAGCTCAAAACCACTTCTCCTAACACTTTGCCTGTTGGATAACATTATGAACTCTGCTGTTTCAGGGATCATTGACCTTCAGGGACGTGTCAGTAGATTTCTCTCGGGAGGAGTGGGAATGCCTGGACCCAGGTCAGCGGAAATTGTACGTGGATGTGATGTTAGAGAACTACAGGACCCTGGTCTCCTTGGGTGAGTATGACTTCCTTTTGGACTTCCTACACCACCCTCAGGGTCTCATTTTCTTTGTTAGTTTATCATCTTTGGGGAACTTCTGCTTCGTATGGGGGCCTTTCAGATTCTTGCTCACAATGGAGAAATTGGAGGTTATCTGGAGTAGAAAGAAAAGGTTTCATGAACGATGTAAATTAGAAACTTCTGGTGTCTGAAAACTTTACATGTGGTCTAGAATAATCAGGGTGCTACTGAAAACAGTATTTTGGGAAATCATTTTCTAGAATATTTTATATTACCAGTTTAATTACCTGAGAAGAAAGTGGAATGGAAAATGGGAAAATTTCCTCAAAACTAATGATTCTTTTTTTGTATAAACAGGTCTTTTTGTCTCTAAGCCAGTTCTGGTCACCTTTTTGGAGCAAATGAAGGAGTGCTGGATTGTGGACAGGGAAAAGACAGTATCCACCCGCCCAGGTAGGTAGGAATGGGGAAGCAGGTGACACAGGTGAGAGGCCCAAAGGTCACGGAGGAAGCCAGATCTTAAAGTGTGGTTTGGGAAGCTGTGCTTCAGTGGAAAGGATTTTGAGAAGCCCGGGTTTATTTCTGCTGCTGTCATAGAGTGACGGTTTGTCTCCAACATGTCTGGTGACCTCTCTCATCCTGTTAGCACTTGGGGCCAAATTTCTCTCCTTCTCTTGCAAGAGCTGCCGTGGTCTGCTTTCTCTTGTGTTGCTTTGGGGACGTGGGAATGTCTGTGTCCTTTGCTGTGAAATGTATATTAAGCTTTTTTTATTTTTTAACTTTTGCTTTTTTTTCATGGAAAGTGATTATGAAGGAAAATGTTGAGATCCTGGAATTTGGTGCAGAAATCCCAAAAACCCTGGGGACGGGTGTCATGTTTTCTGGTATATAATTCCTAATATTATGGAAGCTTCAAATAAGACCCTACCAAATTTAGACTGACTCGGTGATTCCATCACAGCAAGATGCACCACCCAAAGTGAGACAATCTAATTTTTTGTTTCACTTCAAAATGTACTTTTGCTTAATATGAAATAACATAAGTTTATAGTGTATGTTTTAATTCCTTCATGTTAGAGTCGTTTATTGTATTTATTTACCTCATAGAGTTTTTTTTAATATATTTTATTGATTATGCTATTACAGTTATCCCATTTTCCCCCCTTTCTTCCCCTCCACTCCCATCCCCCCATTCCCTGCCCTTTAGTTTCTGTCCATAGGTCATACACATAAGTTCTTTGTCTTCTACATTTCCTATACTATTCTTAACCTCCCCCTGTCTATTTTCTACCTACCATTTATGCTACTTATTCTCTGCACCTTTTCCCCCTCTCTCCCCCTACCACTCCCCTATTGATATCCCTCCATGCCTTATATAAATCCCTTTAACATTTCATATAATAAAGGCTGGGTGATGATAAACTCCTTGAACTTGACCTTATCTGAGAAGCACTTTATCTGCCCTTCCATTCTAAATAGCTT
>PVJI01029674.1:0-15031 GCA_004026765.1 Micronycteris hirsuta
CAGCTGTCACAGTGCAGCCTAACAAAATTGTTTCAAATGAAGTTAAAGACAGCTAAGCACTACTAGAGCCATCTTATGAAAAAACTGAACAAACTTTTTGGTCAGCCCAATAATACTTTTGGAAGGCTTGTAAAAGCATGACACAAATCTCAAACCCATGAAAAAAGTATGGATATGTTTTTTATATAATAAAAAATTTTATTTGGCAAAAATAAACTACAGTACATATAAAGTCAAAAGTTAAACATCAAAGTGGGAAAATAATGGTGAATGATATAACTTGAAAGAGCTAATTTTCTTACTTATATAAAATATTCTGACAATTGAATGAAAAAGTCCAACAACATAAGTGATAAATAGTAAATGTATGGAACAGTCAATTCCCAAAAAATGAAATCCAAATATTCTGACACAGACAAAAAGATACCTAAACTCATGTAAAATAGGAGATGAAAATTAAAAATATACTGAACTCAAAGCAATAAATAGCAAAATGTTTGAAAATATGTTAACAAGGGAGTTGAAAAATATCTCTTTCATATGTTGATGTAAAAATTATTCCATAATAAAAATGTCGTGACCATGATGAATACATATTTAGTAATATCGATCCAAATTAAAGGTAGACATGATCTTTGACCCAGCAATTCCATGACTATCCAAACATACTATAGGTATGAACTCATGTGAAAATTATGGCTGTAGTATAATAATAGCTTAAATGCCCATCAAAAGGAGAGAATTACTTAAATAACCCTTTGCATATCTATTAAAAAACAGTGTGAAAATCTTAAAAAGAATCTGGAAACTTCCAGTCATATCATTAAGTAAAATAATCGACATCGCAGCAAGTGTAATGTGCTTCTATCTGAATCGCGACGATACACACAACAGACACTGATACACTGTTGTGTGTGCACAGGATAAAATATTGGGGAGGGGAAGTGAAAGACCGGTGTGGAAACATTACTTTCTCCTTGATGCCTTTGAATTTTCTATCATGAATGGGTATCAAGAATTAAGTGTTTAATTAAAATGAACTACAATTTTCGTGGAACTGAACTAAAGTACAACGCATAGAAAGCAAGGAAAAGGCTGCATGATGTGGGATCCTAAGGTCCAGCAACAACTGTAATCTGAGAAAATATGTAACTGTAAATATCCTCAATGTTAAGTCAGATTAAAGATAAAGGAATATTGCATATCTTTACAGAAACAGCAACATATAACAGCCCCTCCCCCTAAAAATACTTAAAAGATGAAATGTCTCAAAATATTGAAATAAAAAACAAAAAAAATGAGAAAGTATAAATAAATCTACAAATCTTTTGAAAGACCAGTAAAATACATTAAGCCCTCAAGGGCCCAATTAAAGGAGGAAAAATTTCACAATTAAGAATTTCTCTACGTTTTCTCTTCTTATAACTTTCTCCTGCCTTATTCCAGATAGAACTTACTCTTTAAATTCTTCCCCATCTCTTGTATGTTGTTTTCTTATTTAATTTAGTTCACTGCTGTGACACTGGTTCACAAAACCGTGTACAACTCGATGAAACATCACCTGCACACCTTACTAAATGGAATTGATGTTTCTTCCTCCTCAGTTTCTTCATTGTCTCGGGAGCATCTCACACATTTTACCAGCTTGTGCATCTTGCCTGGTCTTCACTTGGCTTCCAAATATTCTTATCAGAATTGTTTTGGATTTCCTCTCATCTTCTTTTTTTTAATTTTAAGCTCAGTTTATTAAATTCCATGATGAAAGCTATCAAAAGAATATTCTCCTGAATTATTTTTTCTTAGGAAAAAAGAAAGGAAGATCAACGCCCTCTCTGCATAGCCACAGACACTGTGGCAGGCAAGGCCCCCTGCAGACTGGGATAGTCTACTAATTGGTCCAGTCACTTGCTGGGTCAGCAGGATCTTCCTCATCCTCCCCCAGCTCCAAGTCATCCATTTCCTGGAACAAAGACTCATTTACCTACACATTGTTTCCAGCATCCTCTAAGAACTGGCTATCAGAAGTGTCAAGATAGATGATCTATAGTATTTCAAATAGCTGTTTCCCACTTAGTTTATTTTTTCCTGCTTGTTCTTCTTTCGTTCATTTCTTTTTAATTTCCAAGAGTTCTGCATCAAACTTGGCTTTCCAACTTAAGAAATTCTTAAGAGTAACAGGAGTGCCATGAAATAATTGCCTTTCAGCTTCTGCTTCTTTTTCTTTTTGTTTCTTTCCCTTATCTTCTAGTTTCTATTTGATCTACTGTTTCATTTAATTTTTCTTGCACAGCTGCCATTAAAGGAAAGATCATCACCATACCCAGGTTTTCTTCTGCCTGTAACACTAATAATTTTAAAATGCCTGAGACATTATCTTCTAGATTTTCCTGGGAGAATATTTCATCGAGGGGCTTTATTGGGTTATTTTTCACTGTATGTAAAGTTGAGGGCTGTGTGGACAGTTTTGTCATTTTCCGCAGCCTCCGCTGTCACAGCCCTGGTGAAGCTGGGAGGCTTTCCCGATAATACTGTAGAGATGCTGGGGTAGGTGCACTCCAGTGCCTCCAACTCCTAGCGGTGTGAACTAGCTTACAGTAAGGGAAAGAAACATTTTGGCTCCTTGACCATCTCTTCAAGCGCCAGATGGAAAGTGGTGCACAGCACTGCTATCCCATTATATATTAGATAGCACTGCTATCCCATTATATATTAGATAGAACATTATATGTGTGGCACTGGTCCTATGCCACATCTAACATACAAGAGAAGTTGGAAAATACAGTGTAGGGAAATACAGCTTGCCATTAATATGCCGAGCTAAAATATTTTTCTTTCAGTATTTCAAGAGATATTTAAATTTACAACTAGCAGTCTCTATGACAAATATATAAATACTGAATTATAAATATAAATTACAACAGTTTTTGTAAAAAAAAGTTTTTCCTGGAAGAAATCATAGAAGCTATTAACAGAAGTTATCTCTGGGAGACAGATGAAAAGTGTAAGATAGAGACATTTGACATTTTTCCTTTCTGTTTTAAAAGACTTTATTTATTTATTTTAGAGGGGAAAGGAGGGAGAAAGAGGCAAAGAAGCATCAGTGTGTGGTTGCCTCTCGTGTGCTCCCTACCGGGGACCTGACCCGGCCTACAACCCAGGCATGTGCCCTGGCTGGGAATCAAATCAGCAACCCTTTGGTTCGCAGGGTGGCGCTCAATCCACTGAGCCACACTAGCCAGGGTCATTTTTCCTATTTAAGGTTACTCTTTTCTGCTTCCTTCACCTACCATATACTTACAAATATTATACTTGTATTACTTTTATTTATTTATTTACTTTTATAGCAACAAAGGATATCTGGAATGATATTGGAGATATATTTAACACATTTTAGAAGGTATAAATAACAGGATTTGTACATCATTTTATGAAGTAAAGAGAGACAAATAGTCAAGGAAGATTTTCAGATTTATAACTCAAATAGAACAGTCATAAATAGTGTCACCATTAATTGCAATGAGGAACACTAAACCTTTTAGGGGGAAAATGATTAGTTCCATTTGGGACATAATGAATTTGAGTTGGCTGTGAAATACTCACTTTGAGATGTTTAGTCAGCAGGTGGTTACATGAATCAGAAGCTCTCGAGTGAGGCACGGCATAGGACAATTATCTGGAGTGCCGGTGGCAATTGAAATCCTGGGCATAGATGGGTTGTCTGCGAGAGCGCACAGTGCGAAGGGAGGCGTGCCTCTAGACCGTAGTGCCTACAGTCAAGGGCAGTTAGAAGAAGATAAATGGCAGGGGCCACTTAAGAAGAGTGGCCAGACAGATAGGAGAAAGAAACAAGAAGAGTATATCATCGTCGGCATGGGGAAATGTTTTCAGAAGGAAGGTTTAGCTAACATTTCAAGTTCTAAGAGGTCATGCAAAGTAAAGATTTTAAAATATCAGATTTACAGAGCCGTTCATTGGTAAACATAGGAAGAGCCACTGGTGTGGGGTACAAGGCAGTGATCCAGGTGGGAATGAATCAAGGGCTGTCTGTTGTTGCTTTTATTTTGTTTTGTTTTTAAAATGGGAATGATGTGAGAATATTTAAATATTAGCATGAAGTATCTAACATTGAATAAAAACAATTCTTTGTCAATAATAGAGGTATAAAAGAGATTAACCTTAGAAAGAAGGAGAAGTTCTTCAGTTTTATCAGAAAAAAAGGAAAGATGGGGTGGGAATATTTGTCATATTTAGTGACAAAAATTTTCTCAAGTTCCAATATAAGGGCCATTGTGTTTCTCTGTGAAGTGAGACAGATGATGTCCTGAGAATAAAGGGGAAGATGCTGACGCTAGAGTTTTGAGGAGTTTATCTTCTAGATTTTCCTGGGAGAATATTTCATAGAAGGGCTTTATCTGGTTATTTTTCACTGTATTGGGGAGGCTTGAAATAGTTATGGAAAATGAGAGAGAAGTCTGACTGAGGAATCGTAGAAAGATTCTTCACCTAGTTTAATGATTTTTCCCCAGCAGCACCCAGCACCCTGAAGCAGACATGGAACATCTGGGCAGTGAAATGACCTCATGTTTTCCAACGCTGGGGTTTGATCAGGTGGATGTAAAGGAAGAATAGTGCAAAAGGGTTTCAGGTTTTTAGCCGAACATGCAGATATGAGAATATGTCAAGACCTAATCCAGACAGAGAAGTGATAACAGGGTGGACTGGGGGAGAATAGCCTTGCAGTACCAGTGAAATTAATGGATAAGTAAGTAAGTGAGCAACCTGGAAGGGTAGGAGGCTGCAGTCAGTGAGAGTAATGTTTGGTTTGAGTTCAGAGATGGAGCAGTTTAGGGGATAACAAGGTCCAGAGTGTAGCTACAAATACAACAATTACAGAGTATTTAGAAGTTTTGTGATGGTGAAGACATCTGGTAGCAGAGATATCAGGTTATTGGACCAATCACCTGTAAGCACATTGTAATCATCTAGGTCCCAAATTCTAAGACAATGGCAAAACTCTGACTGAAAGGAAAATTGTGAGCCAGGCACCAAAATGAGTAAGAAAGCATGATCAGAAAGAAGACAGTGTCTCGGGGAGGATTGGAGGATGGTACAGCAAAATAATATCAGCCTTGAAGGAGCTTTCTCAGTGTTTAACTGTGGACCCTAGCCGTTTAGTTCCAAGATGTGGAAGAGGAGAAGATGTGACGGACTGAGGTTTACCGAGAGTGACACAAAGTCACATAGCTTTGCACGTAAAGGGATAACTTGAGGCAGAAAACAAAAGGATCCATGCTTTCCTTGACCTTGAATAAATCTAGGAAGTAATCATCAAGTTTCAGCAGACAAATATATTACATGTATCAGAAGGAGAGCCAGATAGGTTCTCCAAAGTATAACCTTCCTTGCTGCTTATTGCATTGTATTTTTCTCTAGCTTACTGGGATAGATTCTTTGAATCTGCTTGGGAAAACTGTAGATGTCCAGATGTAAAGAAGAAGCCAGCATTGTGGTATTTCTCAATGATATGCAGAAGTAGTGAAAGTGATTATTGTTTGTGTGGTGCAACTATTCTGTAACTGTGACATGGAAAGATCAACATCTGTTGACCTTCTCTTGCCATTGTTCTATGGACGATGTACAAACTATGTGAGTCTGTACATGGAAACTTTGAGAAATATCTGCTTACAAATTAAAATTACTAGGTTGTCAATCCATGGAACTGAATTACCTCCTTCATGAACAAAGTAGTGGCAGAAATGGATGTAGTGTAAGCAATTGAAGTTTCTCTTTCTGGGACAGTAGAGTTCTATTATAAAATTTGAATGATGGTTTTCTAATGGACTTTGGGTTGGACATGGGTATATTACCCATTAGGCAAGCCAGGCAGCATGTCCTTATCTAGGGCCTGGACACATGTCCTGTAGGTGGCAATATGCTGAAGGTACAACCAGATATGAGTTTAAGAAAAGTTCCAGAGACTTACAGGCCTAATGTTTGTTTTTATAGCTTCCAGTGCGCACCGAGTAAAGAAGCAGTCCTGTTTAAATGACCAGTATTAATGACCCTCCCCTCACTCAAAAACATTTTTCCCTAACTACCTCCTCTTCCTTATCCTAGGTCTTTTACGTAAGCTTCCCAAATCATATCTAATTTTGTGCCTCTTTTCCTTCCTTAGCTTTGGGCAATTGACACAGTAATTTCTCACTTCTCCTCTCTGCTCTATACAATGGTTAAAACAACTTTGTAAAATTCCATTTATATTTATTTGCTTGTTTATATTTATGTATTGTTTCATGTAGACTTCAAAGTAGGCCATGCAAGTAGGTCTTTGGGACAATAAACACTTCAAGATATTGAATACTTTTCAGAAAACTGATATATCATTTCTATAGAAATTTTTACACATTTACGCCAACCAGAAAGCAGGTAATTATAAAACATTCTGTAACATCCATTTTTAAAGGAAAATTTTGCTACAAACTAAGATGAAAGATGCTTTAAAACCCAATCATATTTAAGTTACACTATTTTGTTTCAAGGATATGGAAATCAGTTTAAGAAGAGACTTTTCAGTGGGAGAAAAGAGAAGGGAAGATTGCATCTCCAATTTAAGTACTTCCTCGAGTCCTTATTCTTAATTAAGTCACCTTAATAACCTAACAAAAATTGATAACCATATTATTTAAATAACATACAATTTGAGACTTTTTCTAACTAAATGTTTTCTGCTTTTTTGTAGGGGAACTGGGACAAGAAGGCCTTATCAAGCAGGAGAACCTTGTATGCAGTGTAGCAAGCAGGACAGATGTACAGATTTTCTATGCAGTAAGACAAAGAAAATAACTTCAACATGAAAACAGTCCTTAGCACATAGGATGACAAGAAAAGTGAAGTGTTGAACTCTAATTTTTGTTCCTTTGACCAGAATAGTGTCATATTATTAAGGAGGGTTGAAACAGTATCATCTTCAGAGTTTTCTAAATCGCAAAGCCTTTTCTGCCCTCTCCTACCCCCATTCCTGTCCCTAAGGCCATATCAGAGTATCTGAAAGAAGAAAGGAAAACAAATAGCTATACCCTGAAAAGGTTTCACAACCAATTCCTGCAATCGCAGCTTATTTGAAAATGACTGCTCTAAAAGATAAGATATTGCAAGATATTTATAAAGAGAAGTAAAGTAGCAAATGTTTAAGTTTCCTTTTAGTTTTTCTCCCCAAATATTCAAAAAGTAAAAGTAGAAAAAAATGTTTGATTTAATTATTTTTAGTTTTTCCTAACATAGGAGCATAGAATCCAAAAGTATAATTACCTGGAATAGAGGATACTTAGAGGAATGTAAGGGGCACATTACGCTTTGCGTTAAAGAAACTAGTGGACAATTTTTTCATAATGCCACTTCTGGGGTGACTCCACTCTTAACATTTCTGCCCTTGGTTCACTTGAATCAAAGTGCAAAGTATTGCTCTTCCTCTTCCCCTTTTCTTTCTCTCCCTGAAACATTCGGTCCTGAGGCCATAAGGCAGGTCGGAATGAGGTAAGCATCCACAGAGAGGGCAGCCGGATGTGACAGGTTAGAGCCTAAGCAGGATGACAGGGCATGGGGAGACAGCCTGAGCAGGACGAGGATGGTATCTTCATGGGAGTGTGGTCTCATACGGGAAGTTAGAGCCCTCGTGGCGTGAATCAGCGACCCTGCGTGACGTCAGGCTTGGTGTATCAGAGACACATGATGAAGGAATGTTCATGCAAAGATGGTCAGTAGGTGGTCTCTGAGCCCCAGAAAGGTGAGGACAGCATCAACACGGGGTGGGAAGGAGAAGTTTGGCACGGAGTATCAGAATCCGAACAGGTAAGGAAGGCATCTAGTGGGATGGTCTGGCACAGGTTGTTGGAGGCCAAGTAGAATAAAGAGAAGAGTCACAGAAAGGTGGCCTGGCAAGAGGTTATTAAAACCCAAGCAGATAAAAGGGCATCCATGTTCAGGAGCAACTTTGCAGGAGATGTCAGAGCCCAAACCAAGGAAGGCTTTAACATGGAGTAGGTGGCCTGGTTTCAGAGGGGTCAGAGCCAGAGTCGGGGAAGGAGCAAATCCACACATTGGAGAAGTTCAAAGCTGGGTTTCAGAGCCTGAGCTGGGAAGAAGGGGGTCCAAGCGAAGGATCAGATTATAGGTTGCCAGATTAGATACAGGATGCCCAGTTAAATTTGAATTTCAGATAAATGAAAAATGCTTTTAGTATAAATATATTCCTAAAAAATTATTTGTTGTTTTCAGGAATTCAAATTTCACTAGGCATCTGCATTTTCATTTGCTAAATCTGGCAACTCTTCCAGCCTGGTGTGGACTGTCAAAGCCCCAGCAGGATGGGAGGGCACCCAGGTAGGGGGGAGAGAACAGGAAGTGATGGGAGACTGGAAGCATACCAGGGGACTGAGCAAGTAAGTAAATGGATTCAGGATAGTGGGGGCCAGTTTTCTCTCTGTCTGATAATAGAGTACAAATACGTAAAGGAAGAAAATTAGCATGAATCTCGTGGTGGATTGGAATTAGAGGTATTAGAACTTAGGGATTTTGATAAATGTAAGTAAACTAAATGGAAATATTCCCTTGCTTTGAGATGGCCTTAAAGCAGTGGCCCCCTCAAACCTCAAATCGATGAGCACAACTAGCACACAGATCTTGGTTTCTAAATTTCAGTGTGAGCTCAAAAGGACTAGAGCTCATTGGAGGGAGGTTGGATTCCACGGTTAGGTCAGGAGAAATGTAAGCTAAACCTAGAATATCTTTTTATACCTGAAAGCAAGAAAGTGCTCAGAGAGTGACGGAGAATTGTAACAAAAAAGACACAGAAGGACACAGAAGCCATCTCAAAGGGTTCTCACTGGTCAAATCTGGGACAATTTGAGCATGAAAATAATGATAATAGTAATCAATTATAACCATTGAATAAAACAGGAGAAACTATGATTTGTTCTGATATAAATGAATAAGTTAAAGTTTGGTGAGGAACAGTGTATTCACATAGTTCCAAAGTAACTGCCCATAAAAACACTAATTCCTAAAGGGATAGGAGCAGCTTCACAATGAAGCAGCCCGGCAGAAACCGCCCTAATCAAGTGATCAGCGAGAACGTTATCTGCGAGAGAGCAGTTCCAGACGACCTGCCTCCTGAGAGGGTGCAATGTGAAGAGCGCAGCATCACTTCTGTGCTGTTCCTGCCAAAGACCCATAACCTAATCTAACCGTAAGGGAGCATCTAACACATCCAAGTCGCTCATTTGTTTTAAAAATTGAGGGTTTGTCGACAGAATAACGTCTTACTTTCTTCAAAATTTCAAGATTATGAATGTCAAATAAAGGATTAAAAATGGTCCCAGACCAAAGAAACTAAAGAGACAGCAAAACTAAATACAGTGTGTAATTCTGAACATGATGCTTTTGCTATCAAGGACACTATTAGCACAACTGGAAAAATTGAACAAGATCTAAACATTAGATGGTAGTAATGTAACAATGTTAATTTCTGATTTTGATGGCTCTACTATGGTTATATAGAAGAATATCCTTAGGAAATACTCAGTACTCTGAGATGATGAGGTATCGGATTGGCAACTTGCAATAAAATATTTCAAAATATAAGTTATTTGTACTGAATAAAAAAGTTATTTTTACTGATTGAAAGATTTGAGAGTTAGGGATTCTTTTACATTTTGTAAAAATTGCAAAACCTGAGGAAATCAAATCAGTGCGAAGGTTTTTTGTTATAGCCCGGAGGAGTGAGAGATTAGGCTCATAGTGGAGTATTTGTAAGAATTTAGAGATAATGAGACAAATTTGATTAGTATTCATGGAGCAAAATTAGCACATCTTAGAGTCTAATTTGATATGATGATGAGAAAAAGAGTCTAATGTCAGTATTAGGTTTAGGGTTTGGCGACTAATGGTGCAATTTATTGAGATACGAATTTCATGAAGAGAGGAAGCTTTGGAAAATAATGAGTTCAGTTTTCATCATTATTAGCTTTAAATACCTGCTAAACATCTGTGAAGATAAGACTAGTAAGTTTAAGGAACAGATCAGGGCTGTATTTTAGAATTATTAGCACGTCAATGAGACTGAAAACATAAAAAAGGAAGACCTCGCCCAGATACAACACATAGACAAAAATATCATACCAAGAGTGAAATACAGGGCAGGGGGGGATGGAAAATATGAGGAAAAGGATGGGAAAGCAGTGGAACGAGAGGAACAAGGACAAGAGGATGCTCTAGTGCGCACATTGAATCGGCAGCACAGAGATCAAGGGACGTGAGCGTGGTTTCAGAGGACTGGCAGGAGAGCAACCAGATTCCCGGGGATTGAAAGTGAAGAAGAAGACACATCTACAGTAATACCACTCTGTGAAAAAGCTTGGTTAAGGAATTTCCATTTTAAAGTAGCATCTTACTCATAGATTTCAACAAAACTGCTCTTAATTTTCATTTAAAGTGCCAATCAAGATTTTTATTTAGATACTCAAAAATATGTATTTGGTAGTAACTGTGTGCCAGACATTGTACCGTGCAGTGGTGGGGGAGCAGGGGAGAAGGGGAATGGTGAGGAGAGAGACATACTCCCTACTCCCTTTGAACTTACAGTCCAACAAGGCATTTAAAATAAAAATAATAGTATAGGGGATAAAACTATCATTTTTAAATTTTTATTTATTTATTTTTAGAGAGAGGGGACAGGAGGGTGAAAGAGAGGGAGAGAAACACCATGTGCCAGAGACACATTGCTTGGTTGCCTCTCGCACACCCCCAGCTGAGGACCTGGCCCTCAACCCAGGCATGTGCCCTGACTGGGGATTGAACCGGTGACACTGCGGTTCACAGGCCGGCACTCAGTCCACTGAGCCACATCAGCCAGGGCTAAAACTATCATTTTTAAATTTCATATATTCTTTTAAAGTTCTGGGGATTTTAAAATATGTATAGATTCAAGTCATCCCCACTCCAATCAGGATACAGAATAGTTCAATCACACCAAAAACAAACAAACAAACAAAAAACTCCCTTTCATTTTCCCTTTATAGTCACACAGTCCTCCAAACCCTAATTCTGGCAAGCTCCAGGCTACTCCTCGCCACTTTAGTTTTGGCTTTTTGGGAATGTCATATAAATGGAGTCATCATACATTCAGCTTGTAGCCTTTGAACACTGGCCTCTCTTGCTCAGCGAGATCCTTCGAGATTGATCCTGGCTGTTGTATATGTTAATAGTTGGTTGTTTCTTTCCTGAGTAGTATTCCATTACATACGTGTATCACAGTTTGTTGATCCACCCGTTCACTGAAGAACATTTGGGTTGTTTCCAGTTTGGGGCAATTGTGAACAGAGCTGCAATTCACATTTGTGTACAGGTTTTTGTGTGGCTATGTTTTCATTTCTCTAAGATAAATATCCAGATGTGAGATTGCTGTGTCATATGGTAAATATGTATTGAGCATTATAGGTCAGTGCCAAATGGGTTTCCAAAACGACTGTACCATTTTGCATTTACAATAGGAATGTATGGGAATTCCAGCAGCTTTGTTTTTCATGAACACTTGGTATTGTCAATATTTTTTCCTTTTTTTTAAATTTCTTTGTGTTTATTTATTTATTTATTTTTACAGAGAGGTGGAGGGAGGAAGAAAGAGAGGGAGAGAAATATCAATGTGTGGTTGCCTCTCACATACCCTCACCGGGGACCTGGCCTGCAACCCAGGCACGTGCCCCAACCGGGAATGGAACCGGCGACCCTTTGGTTCACAGCCCATGCTCAATCCACTGAGCTACACCAGCCAGGGCAATATTTTTTTCTTTAAGCACTTTAACTGGTGTGTAGTGGTATCTCGTTTGGTTTCAGTTTGCATTTCCCTAATGGCTACTGGTGTGGCCATCTTTTCATGTGCTATTTACCCTCGTTATATTCTCTTTGGTGGGGTTTCTGTTCTTTGCCCATTTTTTAATTGGATTGTTTATTTTATTTTTGAGTTTTGAGAGTTCTTTATATATTATAGACACTGGAGGGAAGCAGAGTTTGTGACCCTGAAATATGTCACTTTGGAATTTAGATTATTTTAGGCTGGTTAACTTTAAGAAACACCAGACAAGGGAGAAGCTCTGAAAACCAACTGGAAGTTATACTCTATAAAGCACATTTACATTTATAATGGAAATCTCCGTCTGTAAGGGTGTTTCCCTCACTGCACCAGGACTGCTTTCACTATCAATGGAGAAGGCCTTTAGGTTAAGTCTGTGTAACAATTTTACCCTTGTTTACTTTGCTCTGCCCCGTAACCTTCCACACCAGCAGTCCAGCCCAACGCCGTCCTCTGGCTTTCACTGAAGGTGGTGTTTAAAGTGATGGCTTCCTCCACTTGGGAGGATTACTCAATTTTCCTGGGTCTCTTCCATGTAGCCAAGAGGTGGCCTTGGTGTTAAACTTTAATTTTATCTTCTCCTTCTAGCCTGTCTCATGGTGTTAGTCCAGCCAGAAGACCTTTGAAAATATTTTCTTACAGTCTGTAGCTTGTCTTTTCATTGTCTCAACAGTGTCTTTCATGAAGCTCTTTCTAATTATGATCAAATTCACCTTATCGTTTTTTTCCTTTTTTCAATCCTCATACAAGAACATGCCCACTGACCCTAGAGAGGAGAAAAGGTGGGGAGAGAGATGGAAAGAAACATCGTTGTGAGAGAGAAGCAATGGATCCATTGACTGTCTGTGGTTCACGCCCCTAACTGGGGACCGAACTGCAAACCACTCATGTGCCCTGACCAGGAATTGAACCTGTGACCATTCAGTCCTTGGAACAGCACTCCAACCAACTGAGCCACACCAGTCAGGGATTGTTCTTTTGTTATTATGCCTACAAATTCTTCAGCTACTCTCAGCATTCAAAGAGTTTCTTCTATGCTTTCTTCTACAAATCTGACAGTTTTCAGTTAGATTTTTTAATCTATCTTGAGTTAATTTTTGAATAGATGTGAGGTTTATGCTGCAGTTCTTTCATTGATTGATTGATTGATTGATTACACATGGAAGACCAAGTTTTACATCATCATTTCTGGAAAAAACTGACCTTTAGCCATTGAATTGCTTTTGCACTGTTGTTAAAAATCGTTTTTTTCAATTTGATGTATGCTTAGTTTCCTGGGTCTGTATGTTTTCCAAACTCGAGAAGTTTTTAACCGTTATTTCTTCATATATTTCTTTCAACAACTTTTTACCTTCCTCTCTCCCTGGGGCTCTGATGACATGAATGTTAGACTTTTTGTTGCTGTCCCACAGGTTCCCAAAGGCACTCTTTATTTTTATTTTTTTAATATTTGTTCTCTGTCTCTCAAATTGGATCACTTACATTAAGTTCACAGACTCTTCCTTTCGTTATCTCTATTTTGATACCGGAACCTTCAGTGAGTTGGTTTCGGTTTTGTTTTTCTGGTGAGACCCTGAAGGGGAAAACCCACCTAAGCCATTCCTGGACTCCCGAACACAGAACCCGTGAGATAACACATTTGCATTGTCCTACTTTGTGGCAATTTGTTACACAGCATAGAAAAACTAATACAGATGATACTGAAAAAGGTTGGTACATAATGTACACAAAAAAAAACTCCAAGAAAAATAGAAAAATAAACAAATGGCAAAATAAAATATTATTATACTGCCATGAAACAATTGGAAAACAAGAGCAGCTATATCATCTTTAAAAATACAAATAATAAAGCAGCTTAAAACAAGAGATCAAAGGAAAGACAAAGATCAAGGGAGGTATGGCAAGACAACAGAATATGAAACTACTGCTACATCATGGGAGAAATGTGAAAGAAAAAATAGAACCACTGCAGAAGTGAAGAACTCATTGAAAATGGCACAAGGAACAAAAAAGTGCTGGAAAATACAATAAGGGATATGGCGGTCATGATTTATACAGATAACTTAGGAATTTAAAAGACTAAAGAGAAAATTATAAATATATACTGATAAATCAGATTCAACGTGTGAATAATTGGAGGCCCTGAAGAATAAGCAAAATAATAGAACAGAAAGTAAGATACAGATAGATATATAGATATTTAAAGAAATAATTTAAATCTTCATAAATAGAAAATTGTGAATCTAAACATTGAAAATACATATTATGGAATGTAAATTAGTACAGCCAACATGGAAAACAGTAGGAAATTCCTCGGTAAATCCAAAATGGAACTACCAGATGACATGATAGTATACATAGAAAATCCTATAGTCTCCACCAAAAATCTACTCAACCTAATAAATGAATTTGGCAAAACAGCAGGATACAAAGTCAAGATTCAGAAATCGAAGGCATTTTTGTAAACCAACCATGAAATATCAGAAACAGAAATTAGGAAAATATTCCATTTACTATAGAAACAGAAAAATAAAATACTTAGGAATAAACTTAACCAAGGAGGTAAAAGACCTGTACTCAGAAAACTACACAACACTGAAAAAATTTAAGAAAGACACAAGTAAATGGAAGCATATACTGTGCCCACGGATTGGAAGAATTTACATCATTAAAATGTCCATATTACCAAAAGCAATCTATAGATTCAATGCAATCCGTATCAAAACACCAATGACATATTTAACAGACATAGAATAAATACTTCAAAAATGTATATGGAACCATAAATGACTCCAAGTAACCACAGCAACTTTGAGAAAGAAGAACAAGGTATGATGGATCACAATACCTGATATTGAACTATATTACAAGGCCACTGTAATTAAAACAGTCTGGTACTGGCATAAGAACAGACACATAGAACAATAGAACAGAATAGAGAGACCAGAAATAAACCCATGTCAATATGGTCAGTTAATATTTGACAAAAAGGGCAGAAGCATAAAATGGAGTAAAAAAAAGCCTCTTCAACAAATGGTGTTGGGAGATCTGCACAGCTACATGCAAAAAAAATGAAACTTGACCACCAACTTACACCATACACAAAAATAAACTCATGATGGATAA
>PVJI01029675.1:0-15028 GCA_004026765.1 Micronycteris hirsuta
GGACACTCCAGGCCTTGTGGAGGTCCAAACCTCAGTGGGGGGATCCTGGCTGAGTCACCAAAAAGTGTAACTGAATGTAGGTCTGCCTGCCTTCTCCTTTGAAAGCCAATACTTGAGAGGCAGGTGCTGATGTAAAGGAAAGTGGTTTATTTGCAGATGGCCAGCTTCCTGGAAAATGGGGGACTCATGTCTCAAAGCCCATATCTACCGCTCAGTGCGGGCAGAGGTTTTGATAAGGATGGAGAGGAGAACAGAACAAAGAGATCAACGGAGGAGGTTGCAAAGTTTTCTATGTGCAGAAGAGCACAGTCCATTTCGTTAAGGCAAGTGATGGCCCAGTGTGCATCATCCTGGTTTAGTCATCCTGACTTTACGTCATCCTGACTTTACATCATCCCGGCTCCACGGGTGAAGGTCAGCAAATCTCCCAGAACTGGGATGCCTGAAGGTCAGGGTCTGTATCTTTTGAAGTTAGTTCCTAGGACTTTTACACAAACATGCTGTTTATCTACAAGCTACATATTAGTCAGAGTCAGAATTTACAGAAACAAGGTCAAAGGAATGCCGTTGTACACCTACGCACCATAAGCCTAACATTTCCTCTCAGAGTGAGCTCAGTATCCTCTTAAATGCCTTCTTAACGGGCTGTCTTTCCTCAGTAATCCAGCCTCTGTTCTTCTTTGCATATAATTTAATTTTACTATTTTCAGAGAATTGTCTCTAAATATCCTATAAGCAAAAGATTTGAAGGGAAAGTTTTGATACCAGAATTTTCTCTTTTAGCATTTGAGTGGCAGAATTCTACAGCAGAATAAATACTCTTGTTTGTTATGGGCACCTTATCTGTAGAAAACAGTACAGTACTCTCACCTTCAGATAAGGCCACGGGGTGTATTGGTATTTAAATCATAATTATGATATAAAGATTAACCTCAACATTTCTAGATCATTTTCTTGATATGGCCTCACTCTATTTTAATAAGTTCTCAACAACAAATAAACATAACTATTGAAATATTTTTCCTTCATAAATATTATATATTCATTCAAAATTTTACTGTTTAATCTAGTGGGGACACAAAGATGAGAACATATACTATTTTTATAAGTTCTATAATTAATCAAAATATTAATAGTGGCGGTATTCATAATCACCTCTTAACTGTTAAAGTACAGGAGGATAGCATAGACAAATACTACTTAAATAAAATAAAAATATTTTATTAAATCACTAGCTCCTACAAGAAATATCTTTTTCTAAATATTAAAGAAAAAAACTATGTTATATTGTATTTAATTGTTCTGAAGAAAAATCAGGGACTGATTTAAGAATGATTCCAAAAGAAATTCAACTTAGGAAAATATAGGCAGGGTGCAAAAGGTAGAAATTTTATTCATGATAAAATGGCAAGACTGAGAAGTTAGAATAACATTAAAAATCAGGCAATGGACACATAAGTAGTTTATGACAGGAAAGCACAGTCATGAATATAGCAAATAATTATTTTAAATTAGAGAGAGAGAAAAATGGCCACATCTTTCCTGGTGACAGAGGGCAAAAGGCTTAGAGATCCTGAGAAACTTGGCAGATAATAAATAAGATGAGATTATCTTTGAGAAATTTGAAACATTAATTAAAGTCGTCATCCTGGCAACAAGAAAAACTGGCTACAGGCACAGCTTTAATCCCGGAGTTATAGAAGGACAACCCTAGGGCATCTGATCCTAGAGACAATTAGAATAAGATGATGATGACTATGATGAAGCATAGATATTTTATAGGGCACCTATTATGTAGCAAGCACTGTGCTCATTCCTTACCTATCATTTCATTTATTCCTCTGAATGATCTTCAGAGACCATTATTACTAATGTGTTACCATTGAGCAAACTGAGGAGCAGAGAAGTGATGAGATTTGTATAAGGTAACTGTGATAATGTGATTTATGACAAATATATGCAATATATAGCCATTGTTCACATAATGAGAACAGCTCGCGGGACACCGATGTAACCTGGAAGCCAAGGAGAGTGGACTGGAATGCACATGTGTGAACAATGACGACTTCACTGTACTAGTCAGTGGGGTCAGTGGAAGCCATTAACTGAGCATGCGTACTGTGTGGCCATTGCATTCACAATGGCTGAACAACTAGAACAATGAATCTGCATCAAGTTTTGCATTAAGCTCGAACATTCCTCTGCAGAAACAATTCAGATGATTCAGAAGGCCACAGCTCTGAGCAAATGGTGATTGGCAGCTTCATCACAACAATGTGCCCACTCATGTATCATGTCTTTTGCAGTTTTTTGACAAGACATCAAATCACTCAGGTGACTCAATCCCCCTGTATCCCAGATTTGGTGCCCTCTGACTTCTGGCTTTTCTAAAAACTAAAATCACCTTTGAAAGGGAACAGATTTCAGACCATCAGTGAGATTCGGGGAAATGTGACAGGGCAGGAGATAGCAAATGGGAAAACTGTGTGAGGTTCCAAGGTACCTACTTTGAAGGGAACTGAGGTGTCATTATCCTATGTACAATATTTCTTGTATTTTGTATTTTCAGTAAATGTCTCTATTCTTCATACTATGTGGCTGGATACTTTCTGGACAGACCTCAAGATTTTTACATATCTATATATTCCTTTAGATGGCCAGTATAAATTTTGCAGATACATTTGTTTTTCATTTACAATTCCTGGCTTGCAGTTCCCAAACCTCTTGACATTTCCTAAATGATAAGAGCAAACATGGTGTCTCTTGTTATGTTATGTTAATGAGGTGATTTTAGTACCTCACCCAAAGGTGGGGACTGGTTGTCAGTAGAAACCAAACAGGTGGTTAGTGAATTGGAAATTTTAGTCCCACCCCCTGATTTCAGGGCTTGAGGTTGAATAAGTCTCTAATGGATAGTGACTTATTCAATCATAACTATGTGATGAATCCTTCGTAAAAACCCAAAAGGACAGTTTGTTGCCACTTTTTGGAGAGCTCCCACACTAAGGAACCAGAATGCTTTCACATGGCACTGTGTTCGGGCCTGGCCACATGTATCTCTTCAAGTGGCTGGCGACTCATATTCTTCAATGTCTTTTGCAATAAATCAGTAATCTAGTGAGTACATGGGTTTCTTTGAGCCATTCTAACATATTATTCAAACTAAGGAGCAGGTTGAGGGGATTTATAGCTAGTTGGCCGCAAGCACAGGTGACAGCCTGGGTTGCTATGTAGTCTTGTGGGATCGAGGTCTTTACCTGTGGATGCTGATTCTGTCTCCAGGTAGATAGTGCCAGAATTGAATTGAAACCTTGTACACCCTGCTGACATCAAAGAATCACTTGCTGTGGGGAAGCCTCCACGCATGCATAGGAACTGGGTCCAGGAACACATTTCAGTCACGATTACATTATAACCTGTGATTTGGTAACTCTTCTAACCTCTTTCCTTTGGGACACCTCTTCTGTGTCAGGGCTTCTTTATCCCTTCTTCCCACCTTGCTTATAAACCTGCATCCTGTGGACAGCCTTCCAGGTCCAGCCAGGGTCAGTAAGGGGACATTCAGAGCATACAATAGGCCTCCAGATGTAGGAGCTGCTCTACAATAAACAGATAAATCCTGACTCCCACTGAAGCATTATTTATGTAAAATCATTGCATTTACCAAAAAGAACCAATATTATTAAGGGCTAGTCACCCAGTTTGTGGACTGAAGGTTGATGATAAAACTTTAACAACAATATTACTTTGAATTCACAGAAAACCTTTCATCTGAAAGGGATTTGTAGTTAAGAGACGAGTGCCCAGATTTTTAGCAGATTCTATGCTGGAGTTGAGAAGATAAATTACAGTTATGATTTTCCATATCATATTTTATGTGCAGTATATTTGCATGAATACTTACTTGTCAGCCTGTACCTTTTTAACTGTATGATAAGGTTGAAAGCACTACAGTCATTGCTTTAGTTGATAGTTTGTCAACAAAGTTTTGTATGTGTTAACTTTCTACAAGTTAGTAAAAATAACAACTAACGTTTGTATAACACTTTCAATTTATAGTTCTTTTTTCCAGACAGTTAAGAATATTGTTCCATTTTTCAGATAAGAAAACTGAGGTGGAAGAGTTTGGTGGTATACCCAGGTTAACCCACTTAAAAAGAGTTAAGCCCGTGCAACTGTGCATCAGGAGATTTTTTTGCCTGCCTCACACACTGCTCTGAGTTCCAAGTGTATGATATAGTCCTTAGATTCTGAGTTAGTTCCTTAAGTCAGTGATATTTCCTAGAAATGGATAGGTATTCAAACTGTTTGTTTAATACCTAAGTAAATGAAAGCATTTTTACTTAAATTGTTTCTCTATAGCTCACTTCCATATTTCATATCAAAACACCTTGCTGTCATATGTTGAAGCTTACCCGTATAGACAGGAAATGAGATTTAGAGAGGTTAATTAAGTGCCTGGAGCCATATAAGTGATTTACTAACAAGAAGAAACATTGAGCCACAGTTTTATCTCATCTGAGTTGATCTTTGCCTTTCTCAGTGTAAAATGTCAGTCTCCTTGCAGCCCGCTCTGTTTTTCAGCACATGCACTCTCCTGGCCATAAATGTGTTCTTTCTAGATGCCTAGCCAAAATGAGAGTGCATGACATGTACTATATAAAAAAGATAGTATTTGTTGTTGAGTGTTTCCCATTTGAATGTCAGCATTTCAGTCTCGCTGGATATCATCAATAAGGATTGTTAATGGTCAAGTCTCAGGCAGGCAACTCCATTTTACATATTGCTCAAGTGAAAAAAAATTGATTTAGGAAAAAGAACCAGATATAGATTTTTAAAAATAAAGCTACATAATTTCATGTAATTGCATATAGATAGTGGAAACATACCTTTAAGTGTGAGACATTATTTGGCTTTGTATAAAATATAGGGAAAACATGGGTAATAGGTATTCCTAATTAAAAAAAAATCCAGTTATATGAGACATAAAGATTCACATATTGTAACAATAAGAAAATATGCATCTTTTCATAAGTAGATAATAAAATTTTATCTTAATGGAGTAAATAGCAATCAATATGATCAAAAATAATTTTCTAAAAGAAAAATTTATACTAATATTCAAAACAACAATTTATTTAAATAATGATGAAGTATAACTTTACTGTTTCTCTTTTTTATTAATGAATTTGAATTTACACATAGAATTAAAATTACATGCTCATTTATTGCTTTTGTGTCAGTCATTTTTATTTTTATTGGACTGATGGTATTCTTTATAAATGGAATTTTACTTTCTTATCAAAGGAAGGCAATTTCATTTTCTACCTCGGAGAGAATCCAATGCAAAATAGGGCCAGCATAATTACATACGTTATTTTATAACTTCAATATCATAATATTTTGATTTTGCTTTACATCACAAACTTTCCCAGCTGGTGGGCAAATTCTGTTTCAGCTTTGTGGATTACATTAGTAACGGGAAGGAAATATCATACACATTGTGAAATTAATGAGACCAAATTCCGGTGTCATCTGAGGATACGATAATACATCTGTTTGATAGTCTTCAACTTGCTTCATTATAATTCATTGTACTCCAGGGGCAATGGCACTCATAATTATTTATAGCATGCTGGAGCTTCAGCAGCAGCAGCAGCAGAACATACATGCAAGGTGGGTAGCCAGGAAAGAAGACTTAGGAAGGACTAATGAGGAAGGTAAATAACAAGATATAAGTAAAGCCAGATGATAGGAACAGGTGTCCACACGATTAGGACAGGTCAGAGGAGCAGATGACAAGAAAGCAGGAAGGCAACAAGGGAGAACACCTGAAGAGCCAGGTCCTTTTCCTCAGGGTCAAATCAGGTTTACGGGTAGTGACAATTTCTTGCTTCAGCTTTAGGGGCCCTCTGATCTCATGGGAGTTAATTCTTCAATACGGTATTTCTAAAATTTACTGTGCATATGAGTTCCCTCAAGATCTTTTAAAATGCAGATTCTGATTCAAAAAGTCCAAAATAAGGCCTAAGAGTTTCCATTTTTACAAAACTTCTAGATGATACCTATGCTACTGGTCCTGGAACTATATATTATATAGCAGAGTCTTAGGGCAGCCCAGAGATAGCAAAGCAGGCAAGTGGAAAGCAGGCTAAAATGAAAGGCATAGGGTTGGTGGGCTGGTGTAGTTCCTAACAAAGGAAGAATCTGCAAACTTAAGGTATTTCAGATGAAAAAGCAAAGTTGTTGATGACTGCTTGTTATAGATTGAATTGTCACCCCGAATCCCAGAAATTCAGAATGTGATCTTATTTGGAATTAGGGTCTTTACTCAGGTGATCAAGTTCAAATGAGGTTGTTAGAATGAGACCTAATCCAATATGACTGGTGTCCTTATATAAAGGGAAAATTTGGGCACAAAGACAAACACTCACAGTGGGATGACAATGTGAAGACACACAGGGAGAAGATGGCCATATGAGTGACATGATGCATCTATAACAACACCCGTTGCCAGAACACACCAGAAACTAGAAGAGGCAGGGAGAGATTCTTCCCTAGAGCCCTTAGAGAGCATGGATCTTCTGTTACTTTGATTTTGGATTTCTAGCCTTTACTGTGAGACAATACATTTCTGTTTTAAGCCACTGAATTTTTGGTACTCTGTTACAGCAGCCCAGTATATGGCTAAATAAGAATATTGACATGCCATGTTTTTGAGTAAATATTCAACAAAAAGAAAACTAGACCTAGAAAGGTTTAGTTCATTGCCCAAGACATAAAACCAGGTCTCCTAGTTGTCAGTCGGCGCCTTTCCACTTCACTACCCGGCTTCCCAGAGGCACACAGAATTGGACTAATCAATAAAGCAGCATTTCCCCAACCTATGTTCTGCAAAACATTTTTGGGGGTTTTGATAACAACTGCTGCAAATAATTTATGATTAAATATTAAACACTTCAAATTCACATACACAGTAACTTAAAGATCTAGGTAAAACCTCCCCAAAACTAAAACATTAGAAAAACTCACAAAACATGTTAAATGTGACAAACCACTGGTTCCCTAATTTTTACAGCATAGAATAGTTTTCCACCATATTCCTCGTAGCATCTGGCAGAATTCCACTTTAGGAAAAGCTGGATGAGAGGATAAAATTCATTGCCGCTAAGAAATTCATGCCAGCAAAACAGCTACTTTAAAATTTAATTGCATTTTACTCTGAGTTCTCCAGGAGACTACCTGAGTTGTTTGTTGCTGTTTCCTCAAGGCAGGAAAGATGATCCCTTCCGGGATGAATTAAAGCGTGAATTTAAAGGTCTATCATAAAAGGAAAGTAAGAGATCAGTTAGTGACATGGGACAAAATGGAATTGAGCAAAACTGATGGGATCTGAGAAGAAAGAAAAGAAGGAAAATCAAATACTTAAGGGCTATCAGTGAGGTCACAGTCTTTCTTCAGAAAAATCCCAATGAGCGTAAAGAAAGATTTGTTGACATTTACTGTGGTTTGTATCACTGGTGAAGAAAAACCACTTCACAAGTATGCAATGGATGACATGTTTGTTTTCAGTGTCATAGTCTACATTTGGTGCACCACCCGAAGCTACCACAGACAGTTGGGCAGGTACAATGGCGCCACCCAGAGGTGCCATTCACATTGTAGATGTTACAGAATCGTGCGAGGATTAGAATAATTTTGGCAAAAAAAGTTTCAACAAAATCAGTAGTACAACTGCAAACAGAGGGAAGTAAAATATCCTGAGGAAGGGGCACCCTTTTCTAAACCACCAATGAGTTATGTGAGTTAACATCAACCCTGGGACCCTCCATTTTAACCAGTAAAATGGTTTAATGCCACCATTTGACTTTAGGATTACAAAAGAATGTTATGAACAAAATAATTTTGTTTCATCCAACATAATTTCATTTTCTGTAGAGACCTTGGCCATATGTCTCTATCCCTTACCCCAAGGAACCAAGAATATAATGAAATATGAAGAATAAGCCTTACATTATAGAACATTCATGAATTTTTCAAAAATGTTTATTCTCGGTGTATTAATAAGAGTTGCTGTGCTAGGAAATAGAAGCAGTTAACAGGCTTGAATTTTAAATGCCATTTTCTAATACAAGGTACATTTTGAAATGTTAAAGGTAAGAATATTAAAGACATAAATCATACTACTTACTCAAAAGAGAAGCACTAAAACTAAGTCAATATATTCCAGACATTATTTTAGCTGTAGGAAATAGCAGGAAGAATAGAGGTATAGCTCTATTTCCATAGAGTTTACAGTCTAGTGGGGAAGACAGACTATACGAATGGTCACAAAAATAAAGATATAACTACAGTTGTAAAAACCTTGGAAAGTAAAATTACAAAGTGCTTTAAGAGTTTATGTTAGAGGGTCTCAATCAAGACCAGGGAGTCAGGGAAGCCATTCCTGAAGAAGGAACCTTTAGGCTGAAATGGGAAGATGGAGTAGAAGTTAAGTAGGAAAAAGTGGGGAATGAGAGACCCAGGTAGTGGAGACGTGTGGGTGTCCTCAGGGTACCCCGAAGTTCAGGGTACTTAAGAAACAGAAAAAGCCAAAGTAGCCAGCCACCAGAGATGTGTAAGTATAAGAAAGGGGTGGATGAACAAGACTATGTAGGTCTGTCTAGGTTAGGCTAAAAATGTTAAATTCTTTCATGGGAGCAAAGGGAAGCCTTTGAAACTTTCTAAGCATAAAAATGCCTGCTTTGGCTGCTGTGGGTAGAAAGATTGAAAGAGGCAAGAATAGATCAAGTAGACTCCTTGGTTATTGTTTTGTCCAATTGGGAGGCGGTAGTTTATTCTTGAATGGTATCAATAACAGTGGAGAGAACTGGACAGGTTAGGGGTATCCATTGGAGATAGAATCTATAGGAAATATAATGAGATGTAAGATGAGTTATCTGTGTAATAAAATCACATGAGTAAAAATGAGATAATCCAAAAATATGTGTGCATCATGCAGTGCTCTAATGATGATATTTCATGATGCTTCATTGATACTTAGTTTACTAAGCATTTTCTCAAAGATGAAAAATGTTATTTGATCACCTACTATGAACCAGTCACTGTTCTAGGCACTGAAAATTGAGATGCATGTGTGATAGACACAAGTCCATGCAGTCATGACATGAGACAATTGGTGGATAAATAAGCAAACAAAAGTGTCGTCTCAGGTGGCAATAAGAATTTTACGGTAAAATGAAACAGGGTAAGGAGTTGAGGGAAGGAGGACAGGTCTCTTCAGGCTACTTTGCATATCAGGAAAGGCCTCTCTAAGGAGGTAACATTTCGACATAAATCTGACTGGAGGGAATACAGCATAAGAAGAGGCATGAGGAGAGAATGGTAGAAGATGACATTGGAGAGTATAGGTGAGATCCTAAGTGGCCCTTGTTGCCATGGAATTTATTCCCTAGCATCTACTCTATGAAGTTGCTGTGGACTGGCTGCGTTCTTTTACCGAATGCCACAGGTCTCTCAGGGTGGCTCACCCTATCCATCTAATTCTGTGGACTGGGTCAGTGAAGCAGCTCTGCTCACGCTGGCTCTGATTCCTGTGCTCTCCCTTTACTGTTCCTTTTTACCACACCTCTATCTTTGCAATTAGTCCTTTGTAAATAAACCCTCCTCAAATTATGCTTATAAGTGTATAGTATCTGTTTCCTATTGGAAGTTCAGCTGATACAGTGTCAATAAATGTTTAGGTGGGAAATGAGATTAAATGATGGTCCAGATATGTATTTGGGTTTTAAGTTTTTTTAAATGCATAATTCGCAAAGTGCATTTCTAGACATTAATTCAAAAGTAAGTATACAAGGAAGATATAAAAGCCAACCCATTTTTCCTTGAGTATTTTAGTTTTCATTGTCTATTGACTTTAATTTAAAGCAAACATTTAAGATGACTCTAGATTTCACAATAAAAGCTTCAAATTTTGCTTTGGTTCCTGATTTGGAACATTGAATACCAAGTCATTTTCATTTCTAGTCTAAAATTTTAGTCTTTTCCTTAATATTATTTTACATAAGAGAAATTTATCTGATATAAAAGCAACAGCATAGTGCTACTGTGGGGAGGGGAGTAAAATTGGACTAAGTGATAATGAAAAAATGCAATAAAGATTAAATTTAAAAAGCAGTTCATTGATTAAAAATTGTTCAAGCTAACTAATAATCAAAAAATGCTTACATAAAAGTAATAAGATTGGCCAAAATAGATTTAAATTATAATACCATTTATTATTACTTGGTGATGGTGCAAAGAAACAGGAACTCTCATACTAGTCTGGTGCTAGAATACTTTGACAAAACATTCTAGATTTGGCAATCAAAAGCCTTCAGTCAAATTGAACCAGCAATTTTACCTCTAAGAATTTAATCTTAGGAAATAATATATATACACAGATATTCACTATAGGACCATTTCTAATAACCTCCCAAAGGGAACATAAATGACTAATAACCTTGGGAACCATTAAGTAAGTATGGTACATCATATAATAGAATCCTACTCATCTATTAAAAGAAAAAGAATGTCAAAGAATAGTTTCAACACTGGCTCTGCACTGAGATCAGCTGTGAAACTTTTTAAACATGCCTCTGCCTGGGTCTCTCCAAGGAGATTCGAATCAGTAGGCTGGGAGTAAATACAGCGCAATATATAACAACATGGGAACATGTTCCAGACATACCAGACACGCTGGTAAGGATGGAATGCCTGGTACAGACACCAAAGCCTACTTAAATACAGACCCAGAAAATACATTGCAAAAATAGGCCCAAACTGGATAGGTTTCTTTTCTCTTAATCTCTGGGTTAGCAGGATCACTATTGGTGGGTTGGTTTTTTTTTTTTTTTTTTCTGTTTTTTATCCCTCCATATACTTTCTAAATTTCCTATAATAAAAATACATATTTTTATTTTTAGAAAATAATAAAGTAAAGCATCTCTTCCAAATTCCTGTTGTATTTTATGTTTGTTCAAAACCTTCTTTCACTAGCCCCAATTACATCCTTGTATCCGATTCTTGTTATCTATTTTTAACTAGTTATAGAAAACTCCTACCAATTTTAGGGCATTTAAAGCTTAATTCTAAAACCTAATAATACATAATTTTTGTTTTGCAACAAAGCAAACACTTTTATCTCCATTGGACACTGTAAATTTTTATCTGTTGGATCCTTGTCAGTAGTAGCACAGATGTGATTGAACAAGATATACTTGTTTTAAGAACATAATGTTCCCAAAGAAAATAGCTGCTACTTCCTCAAATACACATTTAAGAGACTTAATAAAGAACAAAGAAAATGTAATCACTATAATTGTTAAAAAATATTTCTCTATAATGTGCTATTAACTTACAACCTGCCTTTCCTACACAAGACAGTGAAAACTACTATATATGGTTGTTTACATAAATTCTGTCTAGATGATGCTACTTATCTTTTTGGATTTAAAAATTCCATTTAAAATCAAACTAACCTCACTGTTCTGCAATCCCTTTAATTGGGAAGTGCCCCTACCTAAGTCTCACCAATAGCTTTATTCCAACAAAATCTTATGGAATTAATACACATATATACATAAACGTATAAAAATCATAAGCGTTGAGCTTGACTAATTTCTCCATTTGAACACACCCTGACAATTGCCACAACATCAAAAAACAGAACCTTCTCTGCACAACGAGGGCCACCCTTGTGCTCGCTGCCAGACCCCAGCCCTTCCATACCCCAAAGGTACCATCTGCAGGCTTCCAATACCACAGATTGGTCTTAACTGATTTTGAGTTTTATAAAAATGGAATTATACTTACTCTTCTGTCTTTTTCCTTTAACGTTATGTTTGTGTGATTAATCAATGTTGTTACACATAGCAGTTATTTGTTTTTTTATGCTGTTTTTTATGCTGTATATCATTAAATAAATATACTATATTACATTTATATATTCTACTATATTCAAATATTTAGGTTATCTGCAAGTTTGGGCTATTATGAATAATGCTATTAACTTCCTGTATATGCTTCAGCATAGATATTTATGCATTTCTGTTAGACTTATATCTAGGAGTAGAGTTTCTTTTATTTATTTATTTATAATAAATAATTTAGTTGTTCAGTTACAGTTGTCCTGCCTTTTTCCCCATTGCTCTCCCCTACCACATCGCCCTGACTCATACAGACAATCCTCCCAGCATTGTCCATGCCCATGAGTCCTCTATTCGTATTCCTTTATTTGCTCCTTCCCCTTTTTCCTCCTGTTATCCCCCTCTCCACTCCCTCTGGTCACTGTCAGTTTGTTTTTTATTTCCAAGTCTCTGGTTCTATTTTGCTCATTTGTTTGTTTTGTTGATTTGTTTCCACTTATCAGTGAGATCAAATGGTATTTATCTTTCACCACCTGGCTTACTTCACTTAGCATAATTCTCTCCAGTTCCATCCATGCTGTTGTAAAGGGTAGCTTTACAACAGTTCCATCCATGCTGTTGTTGTGAGCTCCTTCTTTCTCTCTGCTGGGTAGTATTGCATTGTGGAAATATACCACAGTTTTTTGATCCACTCATTTACTGATGGGCACTTAGACTGCTCCCAGCACTTGGCTATTGTGATTGTGCTGCTATGAACATTGGGGTGCATAGGTTTTTTTCAATTGGTGATTCAGGAATCTTAGGGTATAGTCCCAGTAGTGAGATTGCTGGATCAAAAAGCAGTTCCATCTTTAGTTTTTTTAGGAAATTCCATACTGTTTTCCACAGTGGCTTCACCAGTCTGCATTCCCACCAACAGTGTACCAGGGTTCCCTTTTCTCCAAAACCTCGCCAGCACTTGTTTTTTATTGATTTGTTAATGATGGCCATTCTGACCAGTATAAAGTGGTATCTCATTGCGGTTTTAATTTGCATCTCTCTGATGGCTGGTGATGTTGAGCATTTTTTCATATGTCAATGGGCCTTCTTTATGTCCTCCTTGGAGAAGTGTCTGTTCAGGTCCTTTCCCATTTTTTAATTGGATTCCTTGTCTTCTTGGTGTGGAGTTGTGTGAGTTCTTTATATATATTTGGAGATCAAACCCTTTTCTGATTTATCACTGTCAAATGTTTTCCCATATGGTTGGTTCCCTTTCCATTTTGTTGCTGTTTTCTTTAGTCATGCCGAAGCTTTTTAGTTTGATGTAGTCTCATTTGTTTATTTTTCCCTTTATATCCCTTGCCCTAGAGGATGTTTTGGAGAAAATATTGCTGCATGGGATATCTGAAATGTTTCCACCAATGTTTTCCTCTAGGACTATTATGGTGTTTTGACTTATATCCACCTTGAGTTTATTTTGGTGTGTGGTGAAAGTTGGTGGTTGCATTTCATTTTTTTTTTAATGTGCTTGTCTAGGTTTCCCAACACCATTATTTGAAGAGGCTATTTTTACTCTATTTTATTTTATGTTCCTGCCCCATTTGTCAAATATTAACTGACCATATTGGCATGGTTTTTATTTCTGGCTCTCTATTCTGCTCCATTGTTCTATGTGTCTGCTCTTATGCCAGTGCCAGACTGTTTTGATTACAGTGGCCTTGTATAGTTTGGTGTCAGATATGGTGATCCCTTCTATGTTGTTCTTCTTTTTCAGAATTGCTAAGGCTTCAGTGACATCTATGGTTTCATATAATTTTTGAATATTTGTTCAATATCTGTGAAATATGTCATTGGCATTTTGATAGGGATTGTGTTGAATCTATAGGTTGCTTTCAGAAGTATGGACACTTTAATGATGTTAATTCTTAGGAGTTGAATTTCTGAGTCAGGATATGCAATTGTTTGGCTTTACTATATGCTGCAAAACAGTTTCCCAAAGTGGGTGTACCAGGAGAATATGAAAATTTCGGTTGCTCTACATCCTTGCTAACTTGCCATATTACAAGTCTTCTTAAAATTAGGCAATCTAGGGGGAGTATATGTGCAATGGTATACCATTGTTATTTTAATTTGTATTTTCCTAGTGATTAATGATGTTGGGTATTTTCTCATAAATTTATTATCTATTTAGATATCCTCTTTTGTGAATTACCTGTTTCAGATTTTGCCTCTTTTTCAATTGTTTTGTCTGTTTTGTTTTGTTTTTTAAATATAGGACCTCTTTATATATCCTCTTACCAGTTGTTCTTTATTTTATCTACAGCAAGTATATTCTCCCTGTGAGCTCATTTCACTCTCTTAATGATCTACTTGATGAACAGAAGTTCATGTTAATGTGATCAAATTTATCAGTCTTTTTTTTCATAGATTGGATTCTTTCTGTCCTATTTAAGAAGTCTTTGCCTCTCTCAAAATGAAAAAAAAAATTCTATATTATCATCTTAAAATTTTATTTTACCTTTCTCATTTAAACTGAAACCCATCTTGAGTTCATTGTTTGTAAGGTCTGAGGTAGAAGAGGTAGAAGTAAAGACTCGTTTTTTTCAGAGTTATCCATAGGCTCAGCAGTATTTACATAAAGAGTATTTCCTTCTCTTACCTTACATTGGCAACTTTGTAATAAATCAGGTATTCTTATATGTGCAATTAGTTCTGAACCATACTTCTTTCACTTGCCTTTTTGCTTATGTCTGCACTGATATTATACTGTCCTAATTACTATCCTGACTTAAATCCTCCAATTTTGACCCTTTTCAAGATTAAGTTCTGTGTCTTTTTATTTTATATTTTATCATATGCTTCTTAAACCTCCAACCCAAATCCCACACACAAAAAAATAGATTTTGGTTGGGATTGCATTGAATCTGTAGGTAAGATGGAAAATATTTACATCTTTATAATATGGCTTGAATGTGATACATACTTTTATTTATTTACATCATATTTATTTTCTTTAAAAAATGTATGTGTACATGCATGTATGTGCAATGGTCTGGTATATATGTCATTAAAATTATTTTTAGGTGTTTGAATTTTAAGCTATTTTAAATAACATTTAAAATTTTATTTTATTTTAATTTTTT
>PVJI01029676.1:0-15026 GCA_004026765.1 Micronycteris hirsuta
GTGAGATTGAGGGACCGCCCAGTCCACCAGTCTCAGCCCCGGTTTCTTGGAGTGCACCTGCCACGTTTTGGCCAGGCGCGCCCACCACAGGCCTCTCCAAGCAGCTGGAGCATTGCCGGTACCGCTCCACAAACTGCGTCTTGCCGAGTGCTCCCCACCCAGCTCCGCCGCACTTACCGGTCTGGATGAATGTGTCTTCTCTAACTCCTTGGTTGTCGGACTTCCACTCAGTTCAGTTTTCAGTCAGATCTGGCTGTTTTTGTTTTTTAAATTGCTGTTTTTCCTCTTTTGATTGTGCGAGGAGGCACAGTGTATCTACCTACGCCTCCATCTTGGCTGGAAGTCTGACTTACGCTTTCAATGAGATAAGAAACACGACTAGTTTTTGAGAATAGAGCAAACTGTCCAGCTATCTTGTTTTTTTAAAGCCTCAAAAATATTTTTTTACATACTTTATTTATGAAGGCAATAATAGAAAAATTTAGAAATAAATAACTTAAAAAGATTAATCAAATTGATAAAGTTCTAGCCAGACTGATCAGGAAAATAGAAGATAAAAATTATTCAAGAACGAGAGGTATGACATTTCATCATAGAAACTCACGTAAAAGTTCTGGTCAAACTCCGACCTGTGTGGCTTGGTTGGGTGTTGTCCTTCGAAGTGAAAGGTCACCAGTTCAATTCCTGCTCAGGGCACATGCCTAAGTTGTGGATTTGGTCCATAGTTGGGGCATGTGCAAGAGGCAACTGATTGATGTTTCTCTCTTGCATCAATGTTCCTCTCACTTTCTCCCTTCTTTCCCCTTTCTAAAAATAAATACATAAATTTCTTTTTAAGTTCTAGTGAAGTTTATTAATCATCCTGCTGATTCCAATACTCATTTACTAGATATTGCTTGAGCCATCAACAATTTTTTGCATAATAGACATTATAATTTGGCTTCAAGAATAACACGTGGGTTTTTCTACCTCTTGGGTGCTTCTTAGTCTCAATGCTGGTATTTCCTCATTTTTATGGACTTACATGTTGGAAAGCCTGAGCGCTCAGTGTTCAACTCTCTTTTCTAATTATTTCACTTCCTAGGCAATCTCATCTGGCCCTATGTCTTTTTTATTTTTTATTGTTTAGTTCCAGTTGTCCCCATCCCCCTCCCAGCCCCATTGCTCTCCCCTGCCCTGTCCAACCCCTTCTCCCCCAAACAATACCCACCTGATTGTCCTTGTCCATGGGTCCTTTGTACACGTTCCCCTTCTTTCCCCCATTATCCTCCTCCCCCCTCTCCTCTGGTCACTGTCAGTTTGTTCTTTATTTCCATGTCTTTGGGGTGTTTTTGCTCATTTTTTGTTAATTAGGTTCCACTTATAGGTGAGATCAATGGTATTTGTCTTTCACTGCTTGACTTATTTCACTTAGCATAGTGCTCTCCAGTTCCATCCATGCTGTCACGAAGGGTAGGAGTTCCTTCTTTCTTTCTGCTGTGTAGTATTTCATTGTGTAAATGTACCACAGTTGTGTGACCCACTCATTTACTGTTGGGCACTTAGGTTGCTTCCAGCACTTGGCTATTGTAAATAAGGCTGCTATGAACATAGGGGTGTATAGGTTCTTTTGAATTGGTGTTTCAGGATACTTAGAGTATAATCCCAGCAGTAGTATCGCTGGATCAAACAGGAGTTCTATTTTTAGTTTTTTCAGGAAATTCCATATTGTTTTCCATAGTGGTTTCACCAGTCTGCATTCCCACCAACAGTGTACCATGGTTCCCTTTTCTCCACAACCTCACCAGCACTTACTGTTTGCTGATTTGTTTATGATGGCCATTCTGACTGGTATGAAGTGGTATCTCATTGTGATTTTCATTTGCATCTCTCTGAAGGGTAGTGATGCTGAGCATCCTTTCATATGTCTGAGTCCTCTGTATGTCCTCCATGGAGAAGTGTCTGTTCAGATCCTTTGCCCATTTTTTAATTAGATTGTTTGTCTTCCTGGTGTGGAGCCATGTGAGTTCTTTATATATTTAGGAGATCAAACCCTTGTTTGAGGTATCATTGGCAAATATGTTTTCCCAGACTGTTGGCTCCCATTTCATTTTACTGATATTTCCTTTAGCCATGCAGAAGGCCCTACGTCTTTAAATACTATTTCCAACTCCAAAATCTGTGTCTCAGCCTAGACCTCTTCTCCACAGCACAGGTTTGTATTATCCTTTTGCCTACCAGACATCTCCATTTTGATACCTGCTTTATACTGGGTTCTTAAGAAAACAAAGCCTAAGATAAGAGTTTACTGCTAAGATTCTATTGGGGTGATATAATCCCAGGAAAGATCCACTGAGGGTAAACAAGAGGTGAAGCAGGGGAGGAGAGAACAAATGCAAGTAGTTGTTGCTGAGCTGGCTACAGCTTCTAAAGAAGCACAGCAGTTTGCTTGGTCTCACTGTCCTCAGAGTGCAAGTGGTGTGAACTACCTCATCTTCACCACCGGGTGGAGAAGGAGGAAGGAGAAGATGTCAGACACCCCTCCCACTCTGGTCAGTTTCCACCACAGAGCATCCACTCCTCCATGCTTCTGGGTGGCATTACTTAGCTTCTCCAGCAACAACCACTAGGAAGTCAGGCTCCAGCACACCACCAACAGCACAGGAGGAGTGGCAGGCCAGAGACCAGGTGGGAGTCAGTTGCTCCCTCTCCAGGTAGGCTCCTGGGCCTGCAACCTCACGGGTGGATGGTGCAGGCAATCTTAGGGGCTCATCAGTATCTCAAACCAGAAACCCTGGCCCCGCAAGTAGGAGGAGGCTTATAAACTAAGCTTGCCACAATGACTGATTAGGCATCTCAAGTCTAACATGTCCATGTCCCAAAACAAACTTTTAATTTCTCCCCAAACATGTTCTTAGCTTTGTCCTCGGCTGAGAAAGTTGCTCAGGCCAATAGCCTCCCTGCTTTCCTGCTTGCCCTACTTCACTCAGTTCTCAACACAGCAGCTAGAGATATGCCACACTACTTAACTTCCCTGATCAAAATCCTCTTGCTCTATTTAAATGTCAAAGGGGCATTGTGTTTGCAACTTTTAAATCTATCTGAAAAAAATGGCATGAGTATTACAGATATATAGAAATGCACACATCTGGTAGAAAGCCAGATATCTGGCCCAAAATGTGAACAGTGCTGAGGCTGAGAAGTCTTAAAGTATTACAGTTATTAAAATTTTTTAAAGTTGATTTTAGAGACAGGACAAGAAAGTAAGAGAGAAACATTGATTTGTAGTCCCATTTATTTATACATTCATTGGTGCTTTTTGTGTGTGCCCTAAGCGAGGATTGAACCCACAACCTTGGCATATTGGGACAATGCCCTATCCAACTGAGCTACCCAGCCAGTGCAGATTGAAAGTAGTTTTTGCTGGGTTGGGATTAAACTTCACATCTTGGAAGATGGGGAATCTATATTATTTGTAATTCTTCCACAAGGAGGATTAGTCTCTTTTTCCATATTTATTCACATCAGTATGGACTCATGTGTGTTTATTTGGTGTTGGAAGCTCTTTCAGGCTGACTCCTTTGTTCTGTTGACATGCCCCCATTATATTGTTTTTTGAGCTCTTACTATGAGATGTTCCTGGCTCATCTTATTTTTTTCCTGTCCTAGCCCTAGAATCAGCCGTTTCTCAAAGGAACCCTGATCCCTTTTTATTTGCAGAACACTCTTTACAAACCATGATCTGGGTGTGCTCATTGACACTGGAGTGTCATTACTTCTAGGTCCTCAGAACGCAGCTAGGTAAGTATATACTAATCCATGTACACACGTTTTATCATTGTTTCTGTGTCTATCCACCTGCGTGTGTGTGAGAGTTCATATTGATATCTGTGGCTCTAATTATTCTAATCATTTTTGACTGAACACTGAATATTATACATGAACTGTTACAATCTCTGGAGAGGTGTCCTCCAGAGAGGATTCACCTTGTCTTCTAACTGGCAGCTAGATTAGGAACAGATCACTTAACTTACTAAAAGTCAGACCTGACTTGAGACTGTTTCAGACTTTTTTAGACCCGGGCCCACTGGATTCCTTCTTATTCCTGCAGTATAGCCTTTCAGTGTTTGCACTGAATTGAGGGGTTGACTTCAAGAGCACCTCCTACTTGGCATGTTCTGTGCTCCAATTTTTACTCCCTATCACAGTGAGGTCGCTGAGAGTTCCACTTACCCTTCCATTGTTGTTGGCCCAGATTCCTTGGTCTTTGGCCTTGCCAGTTGAAGAATGCTTGGGAAAAATCAACTGGCATTCAAAGTGAGGCCCGATACTCCCTTCTCTTTTCACTCAGTATACTTCATTATTGTTTGAATTTTTAGTTAGTAGCATCACTTTCATAATTCATTTTAAAGTTCTAGTGAGCAATTGGACTTAGAAAACTGGAGAGAGTGAGGAGTGTAGGATCACTATGTTATTTTATCTGGATAGCAAGATGTTTAGTAGAGCAATTCACCGGGATAGGGAATTGAGGAGGAAGATAGCATGGGTGTATGTGTTAAGTTCATGAATTTGAGTTTACCTTTAGGACACAGGAAAAAAAAGTGCAGTAAGCAGTTGGCTCTGAAAATTTATTCTCAGGAGAGATGGCTACACTTCAGATATAAATTTGATCATCCTATTTTTTTTCACTTTTTAAAGTCCCCAAAGAATAGACAATAGTTGATGGTAAACTTTTCTCCCTACTCACCTCTGAACCTATCATCATATCAATGCCTTCAGACTCCTCTACTTCTAGTCCTCGTGCTTTTGTTTCCGGACTTCCCAATAGTTTTCCTTTCCGCCGTCTCTTTCCTCCTTTTAATCTTAGACTCTTCATAAAGCAGGGAGATGAACGTGCCATTCCCTGGTTCAGACCCTAACGGCTTCTCGTTATCTTGAGAACAAAATGCAGAAATATGTCTACTCACGCCACACCTAGTACTTTTCTGTTTTATAGGTGACACTCAACCCCAGAAAGTTGAAGTGCATATTTTTTACTGTCACACTCAACTGTCTTTTACTTCATTTTTTATTTCTACCTAATTCTGATTAAGTACATGTTCCAGTCATTACTTTCATAACACTTAAACCTGAGGGCAGGAACTTTATTTTTCTTTCACAGCACTTAATACAGAGCCTGACAGAGTATTTATTGAAGGAATTAATGACTAAGCACCACACTCCGCATCATGGCTAATACTTCCTTGCTTCTGTGCCTTTTTTGACTATTCCCTCCCTGCCTTTATGCTCCTGCCTCATCCTTCAGAACTCAAATCTCAGCAGTTCCACAAAGCTTACCATTTTCTTTCCCGTCAGAATTGAACCCTACTTCCTCTGAGCTCTTATAAGGATCTTGTCCACGTTTATGATTACATTGAGCAAACTATTTTCTGTACACATCAGTCTTTCTCTCTATACAGCATAGGCTTTGTTGGGACAGTATACAAACTGTTTTGTGTGCAGACTTTGTGTACACTATAAAACCTTAAAGAACGCCTTGAACATAGTTTAACAAGGTCTGTTGAATTGAAATAATTGGATAATATGGGAGATACTCAAAGTAAATGATAGTAGTAGAATTTTAACAAATGGTTAATACCAGAAAGACAATTTGAAATGTTTATTTTTTAAAAACTTTATATTTTCCAGTAGAAAACTTTACACATATGTAGCCTATTATCAATATGTATATCAGAAATCAACAAACAAAAAGTCTGATGAATGTTGCCACTTAAAAAAAATCAGTAGATAGATCTTTTTATTTTTTTAAATATAAATTTTAAAGATTCTATTTACTTCTAGAGGGAGAAACAGAAAGAAACATCAATCAGTTGCCTTTCACATACCCCCAACTGGGGACTTGGACCAAACCCAAACATGTGCCCTGAGCCAGAATCGAACCAGCAACCTTTTGGTTCGCAGGCTGGCCCTCAATACACTGAGCCACACCAGCCAGGGCAGATCTTGTTATTTTAAAGTAGATTATGCTACTCAAATTAGTCATAGGGGTATTTCTTTAGCTATCATTTTGTTCAGTCTATAGATGACAAATATAGTAGAGAAATCTTTACACTTTGACACATGGAATTCTTTTTTTTTAATTGTTCCACATATTTAGAAGCTCTAATTAAATGGTAGTATTGAAGAAATGATTTCAAACTGCTAAAATTTATAGGCTTCATTACTGAGAGCAAAATAAATCTGTATTTGCTGTGAACATCACAGGAAGTTAAAAACTCATTAGAAAAACCAAAACTAGGCCAAAAAAAATTTTTTTGAGAAAGTAGGGCACTGGATTTATGTAGTTAATAAATGTAATATCAGAATAGTACAGTATGTTCACACACAGGGGATTTAATGATAACTAGCGTTAGCATAGCTAGAACTCTCCTGCTGTCAGCAGATATGTGTGATATCAGAGCGAATGTCAATTAAATTGTGGAAGGTATTTAAGTTTTCCCTACATTTCCTAATAATTTCTCTGATATGTAATAGGTAATTTGAGCTCACTAAATGTTTGAGATTATAATATGATTGCATTTCTAAATTCTGATTGCACACCCCAAAAGACTGATTTTTACAATATCTGATAAGGTTCTTAATACTGTTAACACATTTCTTACAATGATAAAATTCTCCTCTTGTGGATTGTATTGAATAAGACTAGAACTTTCCTTACATTATAGCAGATATGAATTTCTTTCCATTGTTGTTCATATTCACTAAAATTTTTATTTACATTGAACATTTGCTCATAATAAACAAGACTCCTCAGAATTTCTTAAGTTTAGTAATATCTGAGCTCTAAGTTAAACTGCATTATAAAAATTGAATCGATGTTTTCTATCCAATGTGGGGTGTTTTTTTTTTAATATAGCCCAAGAGTTGAGCATTGATGAAAAGCTTTTTCATAATCATCAATAGCATTCATAGGATTTTCTTCCTGGTGTAGTGTCTCTGGTACTGAATCAAGTTGGTGTGTACACTAAAGGTTTTCCCACATTCGTCGCACATACACTGTCTTGGCCATGATCAGTAAGTTCAGAGTGTTGAGAAAAACTTCTGCAATGAAGAGCCCCATGGGGTTTCTCCCCAGTATGGCTTCTCTGATGTTCAGTAAGATCAGTGCACTTGCTGAAGGCTTTCCCACACATGTCACATGCATACGGCTTTTCACCAGAGTGGATTCTTTGATGATGACTGAGGTCAGAGTGCCGACTAAAGCTTTTGCCACACTGATCACATGGGTAGGGTTTCTCCCCAGGGTGGGTCCTCTGATGCAGGATAAGAGCTGAACACTGACTGAAAGCCTTCCCACACTCATTACATTTATATGGCTTTTCCCCGGTGTGGATTCTCTGGTGTTTGATACGGTCTGAGTTCTGACTGAAACTTTTGCTGCACTGTGTGCACGGGTATGGTTTTTCTCCAGTGTGGATTCTCTGGTGAAGAATAAGGTCCGAACTCTGACTGAAGGCTTTCTCACAACTACCACAATGGTAGGGCTTTTCCCCAGAGTGCACTCTCTGATGCTTAGTGAGGTCTGAGCTTTGACTAAAGCTTTTATTGCACTGATTACATGCATACGGTTTCTCTCCAGTATGTATTCTCTGATGTTTGATAAGGTCCGAACGACGACTAAAACTTTTGGTGCAGCCACTGCACGGGTAGGGCTTCTCTCCAGTGTGGATTCTCTGATGGAGAATAAGGTTGGAGCTCTGACTAAAGGTCTTCCCGCACTCATCACATTCGTAGGGTTTCTCGCCTGTGTGAACCCTCTGGTGTTTAACGAGATCTGATCTTCGACTAAACATTTTACTGCACTGGTTGCATGGGTAAGGCTTCTCTCCAGTGTGAATCCGCTGATGATTAATAAGATCTGAAAGTCGGCTGAAAGTTTTGCTACACTGACTACACGGATAGGGTTTCTCTCCAGTGTGAATCCTCTGGTGCAGAATCAGGACTGAGCTCTGATTAAAAGCCTTCCCACATTCATTACATTTATACGGTTTCTCTCCAGTGTGGATCCTTCGATGTTTAATAAGGTCTGAGTTCTGACTGAAACTTTTGCTACACTGATCACATGGATATGGTTTCTCCCCAGTGTGGATTCTCTGATGTAGAATAAGGTCTGAGCTCTGACTGAAGGCTTTTCCACACACATCACATTTATATGGTTTTTCACCAGTGTGGATTCTTTGATGTTTTATAACATCAGAACTCTGACTGAAATGCTTATTACACTGGTTACACGTATAAGGCTTCTCTCCAGTATGGATTCTCTGATGTTTCACCAGGTCTGAGCGCTGGCTAAAACTTTTACTACAGTGATTACACTGATAGGGTTTTTCTCCTGTGTGGATTCTCTGATGTATAATAAGATCTGAGCTTTGACTGAAGGCTTTCCCACATTCATCACATTTATATGGTTTTTCACCAGTGTGGACTCTTTGATGTTTAATAAGGTCTGAGCTCCGGCTGAAACTTTTAATACACCAATTACAAGGATAGGGTTTCTCCCCAGTATGAATTCTCTGATGCAGAACCAGGGCTGAGCTCACACTGAAGGCCTTTCCACACTTATCACATTCGTAGGGTTTCTCCCAGTGGGTTCTTTGATGCCTAATAAGGCCTGTACTCCAAGCAAAGCTTTGTCCACATTCACCACAGTTATGTTGTCTTCTTTTAAAGTGGTTCTGATTCTTTTCATTTAATTGATCCCCAAATTCACAGAATTCTCTGCATTCAGAATCCTGGAGAACATCGTCTCTGGGGTCGTCAGACTCTTCAGTCAGTAGTTCAGTTTTTGCTGTAATTTCCTTCTCTGAAGCCAGCTCTCCAAGCTTGGTCTTAGTCTCACCATCTAGAACAATAAACAAAATTCAAATGGAATGTGTTCTCCAAACTGTAAGAAAGTTTCAAGTAAAAGAGATCAGTATTTACCTATAAAATGTTATCACAGCCCTGGCTGGTGTGGCTCAGTGGACTGAACACTAGCTAGCCTGTGAACTGAAGGGTTGCCAGTTTGGTTCCCGGTCAGGGCACATGCCTAGGATGTAGGCCAGGTCCCAGGTTGGGCACATGTGAGAGGCAACTGATTAATGTTTCTTTTGCATATTGATGTTTCATTCCCTCTCTTTCTCCCTCCATCCCCTTCTCTAAAAATAAATAAATAAAATCTTTAAAAAAATCATCACAATATGGGAGTGCTACACAACACAAAATTATCCTGTGAGAGGGACACTAGAAGGAATCAATAAACAATGGGTCACAATAACCGTTTAGAGAAGTGGCTTACCAGATTTAGTCTGGATATGTTTGTCACAGGAGATCTGGGAATACTGAAACCTATCACAGTGATTAGGAAAGTTTGACTAAAGTAGAGATGATACATGAGCAATTTATGAACATTTGTAAGGTATGCAGTGTGAGAGTGGGGGGGGTGGAGGGAAAGTGGGAGGGGGCAGCAGCACCCAGGCTGTCACTGGTGGGGTGTACCACTGGGCTGGTCAGAGGCTGCCAATAGGGCAAAGAAAGAAGCATCGCACCCAGGAATGGTCAAGACAGAATCCTAAAATATTAAAAAAAAAAAAGGTCTATAGATAATCCTCCATCTCTTTTGTCCTGATTATCACCAAGGAAGTGGCTGAGAATGCATGATCCCTTTTTTGAAACAGCCAAATTCATTGACCAAACTTTTTTACTGAGGTGTGTAAATTAAGAAAAGGTTACAGAGGTGGGGTCAGAAATCTCCTTTGAGTTGATTTTTGAAGAGGCCATTCCTATGCTCAACAATACCAGATGTCTGTGATGGTGGGGAGCATGAGAACTCCTCTGAATGTATTTATTTCAAGATTTTATTTATTTATTTTTAGAGAGAGGGAGGGAAAGAAACATCGATGTGAGAGAGAAACATCAATCGGTTGCCTCTCTCACGCATCCTGATGTAAGACTCAACCTATTCCCAGGTATGTGCCCTGACTGGGAATCAAACTAGCGACCTTTCTCTTTGGGGACAGTGCCCAACCAACTGCCCCACACAGGTCAGGACACTCCACTGAATTTCTGGATTGTCAGCCCACTGTTAAGTGGTGTTTACTACAAAAGGCACACAATTGTCAGGCTGCAAATGGTTTAGAGAGCTGAAACCATGGCACAGATGAGTTTTAAAGGCAAAAGTCCAAATCCCAAGCCTCCACGTGTCTGGGTAAATCTAAATGTGTGCTGACTGATTTATGCAATATCTTATGTCTTATGGAATTTACAATATATGTAGGATTAAAATACATGGCAAAAATAGTACAATGGGAGGGAGGTAAATAGAACTAAAATATTACAGAGTCTTTGGATTATCCTAGAAGTAGTAAATTAAGATAAACTGTAATAAATTAAATGTGTATGTTGTAATTTCTAAGGCAGCCTTTTCTAGCCAGGTTCCATGAGAGAATAAATTAGAAGATGATTTGAGTGACTATTTTCTTAATTCCTCCAAGAAATGATATATAGCTAGTACCACAATCAATGTATAGAATAGATAGTAATACATTATTTACAGTGGGTGCCTTAGACTTCAGCTTAATTCTCACAGAATCACATCTGAGAAAGGCTGCTATGAGGTAACTGTTAAATAATGAAAGAATGTATAAACAATAAATTAATACAAAAAATTAAAACTAAAACCCTGATAATGCAAAGTTAGGTTAAAAAAAGAGACAAAAGAAATAAAACATAGGATAAATAAAAACAAATAAGGAGATGGTACATTTAAATCCAAGCACCAGCTATGTTATATGTAAATTTACTACTCCAATAAAAAGCAAAGAAAAAACAGCAGCTAAGATCATACTTCATGGCTAAATAATGAATGCTTTTCTTCTAAGAACAAGGGAGCAAAACAAGGATGCCCTCTCTTACTACTTCTTTTCAACCTTCTACAACTTCTATTCAATATTCCTAGCCAATACAATAAGACATAAAAAAATAACTTAAACATACAAATAAGAAAGAAAAAAGTCAAACTGTCTTTACTTATAGACTATACACCACTACCTATATAAAAAATCCTGAAGTGTCTCACAAAAGCTATTAAAACTTGTAAATGAGTTTATTAAAGCAATATATAAAAACTCATTGTATTTCTGTATATAGCAATGAACAATTAGAATAAAAATGTCAAATATTTTCATCAATTGTATCGAAAACACTTAGAAACAAATTCTGTGTGAATAGCAAGAAATGAAGCAGTTATATTTTGTTACTTATGTCCCTCCCACCTCCTGCCTTTCCTCACTGCCTTAGATGGAGAGCACTGGTGGCGGGGAAGCTTTAAGTTTCAGGTGGAAGCATGATTCAATTATATGTCTACCTGCAATGAAATGGTAGCTTCAGAGACTTTGTTTTTTCTGCTGTGCTGGGAATACAACAATCCAAACAAAGGACAAAAGAGGATATTATAGGTTAAAAGGGGTAGACTGTAATGGACATTCTCCTTTCACCCCCATAGATCTATTGTTCATCCTGCTCTGTGCCTCAGGAGGCTATTAGTTGATGGACTGTATCACTTGGGGTTCTATGCCCTCTGGTTTGCAATTAGATTTGGTCAAAAGTAGGAGGAGAATTGTAGAGTGACCAACTGTCCTGGTTTGCCTCAAACAGAAGGGCTTCTCAGGATGTGGGACTTTCAGTGCTAAATCCCAGGCAAACTGGGATGGGTTGGTTACTCTACACCCTGGCTTCCCTCTTCCTGGGCCAGGAGTTGGAAGTAATTGTAGTTCTTTTAGCAAAGGCCACAACTCCTATTGCTAGGCTCGATCCTACAGCCAGCTACTTGCTCTAGGATCTGGTAATCAAGTTCTTCCCTTGTAACTTAAGGCCTAAAGGTAGTAACTGCTCCTCACCATTTCTTGTCCCTAGGCAACTCCATGCCTGGTTGATTTCTATAATCCTGCCCATCTTTTTCATGAAAATTTGAATTACTCCAACTGAATGAGCCGTCTGTTTTCTGCTAGAATACTGGTATATTCTGGTTCATTTTTCCCGCAACCACCATTACCACCTGATATTATCCTATGTATTTATTTCCTGTTTTCTCCACTAGAATGTAAGCTCCTTGAGGGTAAGGTCTTATCTGTTCTGTTCACTGCTACAACCTCCACACTTCGAGCACAGAGCAAACCCTCAATAACTAATAAAAATACTGTATGGTCAATAATAATTAAGCTATGATTTTATTAACTAATAACAATTCATCAATAATAAGTATTTGTTGAATAGTTAATTAAATGATTTGAAGGATACACAAACGTTAGTGGTGACTGTCTTTCAATGGTGGAGTTGCAGGTTATTTAAACTTTCTCTTTTGTGCCTTTCTGCATTTTATGAATGCACTTTAATATAATTATATTACTCTATAATTAAAGATGCTATTTATACACACTCTAAGAGAAACAGATGTGATATGTATGTCAATTTATGTAAAACTGAAAGGAGAAGGCCCAATTCTGCAGTGCTTCTCAGGAAAGATGAGAGCTAGATGCTTTCAAACAGATTCTTAAAGAAAGATAAATTCTAAATATGTACAGGAGAAATAAAAAAAATAAAAATAAAAAATAAGATAAAATGTAAAATAAAAGAATAAAAGAAAAAGAAAAATGCTCCAAAACTAAAAAGATGCAGAAAATCTAGAGTAAAAGAAAGGGAACACAGAAGTCAAATTTCACAGAACAAACAGTAGTAATGGAAGGACCAAAATAAAAAAGTAGCAAAATATGATGTAGAAGGGAGAACCTGGAAAACATTTGAGCAAAGTTGGGGTCAAAATAATAGTGGCTACTATTTACAAAGAATTTACTACCAGCCAGGTCTGTGCTCAGAGTTTTATACACAGGACCTCATTTAGTGCTCGTGGCGTTTGTTATAGTAGTAATGGACCCCACTGAACCCTACCTCCCCAAATCTACGTCCTTGTATAATTCTCACCCACATGCCTCTGCAACTGGTTATGTGACTCACTTTGGTGAATGACATATGAACAAAATGAACACAAACAGGTTGGAAAAGTGTTTTGCAGGGGGAGATCTCCAAGATGGCAGCCTAGACAAACACAGCTCGCCTCCTTGCACAACCCCATCAAAATTACAACTAAACTACAGAACAACCATCACACAGAACTGGCAGAAATCAAACTGAACGGAGATCCTGCAACCACAGAATTAAAGAAGCCACATCCATCCAGACTGGTAGGAGGGACAGAAATGTGGAGACATGGAACAGGCTAGTCCCACACCCATGTGTGGCAGATAAACAGCGAGAGGGACATCTCAGGATCAAGGGGTCCCAGCTCCACACCAGGCCTCCCAGTCCAGAATTCCAGTGCTGAGAAGGTAAGTCCCCATAGCTTCTGGCTGTAAAAACCAGTGGAGATTGAGTCAGTGGAAGAAACTGCTCGATTCCTAATCAGTTCCTCCTAGAGGGCCCACACACAGACTTACTCAGACTCACTCCCACTGAACTCCAGCACCAGGGCAGCAGCTTGAAAGGCACCAGTGGCATACAGGGAGGAACTGAAGTGTCTGGCACCAGGGTGAGACACAGGGGACAGCTTTCTCTAAGACAGAACTGCTGGCAGAAGCCATTGCTCCTCTTCTGAGCCCTCACCCACCAGAGCCACAGCAGGTACCATATCTGAGACTCCATCAACCCAGCTAACACTGTTTGCCCCTCCCTGGAGATTCCCTGAAACTCCATCACACCCAATTTATGGGCCCACCCAAGCAGTTAACAGTGACTTTTCCAAACAACTGACATCTCTTTGCACATGCTTCTGATCTTTCTAAATCCTCTCAAACAAGCAGCAGCTGGGTTGCTAAGTGGCTCCAGCCTCAGCACTAGCAGCAGCTGGCTTTGGTTCACAGCCTGGCCTTGCTAGGGTACCTCCAAGCCCAGTGCAAAAAGCAGCCAGCTGTAGATTGCTTTATAGCTTATGCCAAGTGGCCCCAGCCAAAACACAAGTAGGCACCAGAGCCCTGCTGAAGCAAGCCCTGCTCTGTGGAGTGAGCCCCTGAACTGCTGATCCTCCACAGCGGATGGAGGTTGGTGGCCAGTAGTCACACCCAGTCCTTGCAGCTGACTGGGTAAATCCCTCCCATTGACCTGCCAACAACAATCAAGGTTCAACTATAAGAGAAGGGTGTGCTCAGCCCATGTGGAGGGTGCTCCTCAAGTATGTAGCTTGGATGATAAGGAAAGTTGTGCTACTGGACCACACTACCAAGACAGGGAGTCATAGCAGCTCTACCTAATACATAGAAACAAACATAGAAAGGCTGTCAAAACAAGGAGACAAAGAAATATGGCCCAAAACTCCAGAAAAAGAACTAAACAAAATGGAGATAAGCAATCTTTCAGATGGAGAGTTCAAAACACTGGTTATAAGGATGCTCAAGGAACTTACTGAGGATCTCAACAGCATAAAAAAGATCCAGTCAGAAATGAAGGATACACTAATTGAAAGAAAGAACAATTTACAGGGAATCAACAGTAGAGTGGATGGAGCCAAGAATCAAATCAATGATTTGTAACAAAAGGAAGCAAAAAACAGCCAACCAGAACAGCAAGAAGAAAAAAAACCTAAAGAAATGATGATAGTATAAGCATCCTCTGGGAGAACTTCAAGCACACAAACATTCACATCATAGGGGTGCCAGAAAGAGAAGAGAAAGAGCAAGAAATTAGATGCCTATTTGAAAAAATAATAAAAGAAAACTTCTCTAATTTGGTGAAGGAAATAGACATGCAAGACCAGGAAGCACAGAGAGTCCCAAACAAGATGGATGCAAAGAGGCCCATACCAAGACACATCATAATCAAAATGCCAAAGGTTAAAGATAAAGAATCTTAAAAGAAGCAAGAGAAAAGCAGTAATTTACAAAGGAGTTCCCATAAGACTATCAGCTGATTTCTCAAAAGAAACTTTGCTGGCAAGAAGGAATTGGCAAGGAATATTCAAA
>PVJI01029677.1:0-15024 GCA_004026765.1 Micronycteris hirsuta
GGAGGGAGGGCGGGAGAGAGTCTTCTAACTAGCAGTTGAAATGTGATACTTGGAAAAAGAGATATGACTAATAGAAAATTTTCAACTGTGGCTCCATGCACCTCACAAGATGCTCCTAGTGTGGACAAAAGCTGCACCTGGGGCACCCAACATAAGGATTATTGGCAAAAAGTGGTGCCCAATCCAGTTCTTGGTGCCCAGGGAAAATTACTATAATGTTCTGCTGACTCTGACTGGATCTAGCATTGTGATCCAAATGGCAACAGTCTGCCTCTGTCTCTGGAAGACCCAGTTGTTGTGGAGTTTTTGACTTAGGAAGCCTCCTCCATCCTCCTGTCACAGAACTCTGTTAGAGATACCCTTTCAGATGAAAGGTCTGGTTTCCCTGTCAGCACTAACTTCATCACACATTAGTGAATGATTGCCTAGAAAGTACTTCAGAGATGAGAACTGGAGAGGAAGAAGAAAGACCAAGACAGATGACCCCTGGGGTGGTAGACCAACATGCCAGAGGAGGGAGTCACCCAATGGATGGTGTGGCCTAACCATACATCACCTACTTGACCAACATGGACTGCTTACTGGGACAATGTGACTGTCAGACCTTGGCATTCTTTTCTATCACAGTTTCAGGTTGATTTATTTAGAAATGCACTGCTGGAGAAACAGACATTTTTTCCCTGTCAAAATAAATGTTGTATCATCTTTTCTCTATGAATTAGCTTTATTTGGCCACTATAATAGCCTACTTTTACTCGTCATGAGACTGTCTGACTTGGTTGCTAAGAAAACAGTAGCAAGACCACATCAGCCATTTTTAAAGCTAGTTATTTTGATCATGAAGACAAAGCCAGGACCTTTGGTCTGTTTTGTAGTTTTTGGCAAAGTATCTCGAGAGAAAGTCATTTCATAATACTATCTGTTCTAGGTAAATATAACTATTTATTTTCTAAACAAATGGCTGCCTCACCAGGACATGGAGCTGTTCTTAGGAAGAATGTGAGGGGCGGCATCTTAATGTCTCTCTAGTTGTTATAGCTATATATTCTTTTTCCATTTAAAGTGAATTTTTCAAGAAAAACATTTGAGGCAAACATAATATGAAAGGTAATAGCTTTATTATTCAAAGACCTCATGCAGATTTTGAAAAAAATTAAGACCTCATCAGAGGCACAGAGACAGAATAACTCACACGGGAAGAATCAGAAAGATGCAAATGACTTAACCCCAGCACCAGTTAAAAAATTAATGCTAACTCCTAATGGATAGTCTCACATGGTGTAAACTGAAGTCTCATATGGTGTACTACTTTTTGGAAAACATTTGGCAAAATGATTCAATATTCATAAACACAATCATGTCTCTGATTCATAAATTTTATTTCTGAAACTATTTTCTAAGAAAAGAACCCAAATAGAGAAAAACATTACACACGTAAGTGCATGGAGTGCAAACTACAAATTAAAGAACAGGGGAATAATCTAATATATTATTTGACTTATGAACTAATATGCAGCCATCAAACAGCCAGTTGTGAAGACTGGTAACATGAAAAGCAAAATGGACAGGATTCAAATGGTTTATACATCATTCAAAGACTAGGAGGGAATAATACATAAAATAGTATTCTTTTTCAATTGGAGTGATAAGTATGAAGTTAAGAATTATTTTTTCAAAATTACTTTTGATTATGAAAAATTTCAAACATACATGGAGACAGAGAAGGTATTCTACCTCATTTGTCCTGTTCATTCTTGCTCCCCATAAACGCACACACTTTTTTTCAAAGACATTTGTCTTAGTCTGTTCTGGATGTTATAACAAAAATAACATGGACTAGGTGGTTTAAAAAATTATTTATCACAGTTCTGGAGGATGGAAAGTCCAAGATCAAGGCGCTAGCAGATTCAGTGTCTGATGATTCAGTGCTTCCTGGTTCATTAAGAGTTATGCTTTTGCTGTGTTTTCATGTGGTGTAAGGGCTAAGGGAGCTATTTGGGGTCCGTTTTAAAGGGACACTAATATCATTCATGAAGGCTCCAATCTCAAGACCTAATCCCCTCTCAAGGGCTTCACCTCCAGGTACTGTCTCATTGGCTGTTAGGCTTCAACATATGAATTGGGTGGGGGAGGGCACAGACATTAAGTCTATAGCATCCTCTGGGATAAGTTGCAGACATGATGCCCCTTTATTTCTAAATACCACAATTCGTGTTTCCTAAATACCACAATGTGTATTTCCTAAAAAAAAATAAGATATCCTCTTGCATAAACGGAGTCCAATGATTACAACCAGGAAATTAACACAAAATTGTGGGTGTGTGACCTGTATAATGATTGCCATTTTTCTAATTTCAAAGTTTCTTCTACATTTATTGGTTGATTTTCTGCTGTAAGGAAGAGGTTCTCTTCCTGTTGGTTGATTGATTGTTTGACATCAGCAGGATTCATATTTTATTCAATGAGCTATTACTTACTATGCCATTATTTATTTTGATGTTCTAATTATCCAACATTTGTCCATTAAGCTCTTCATGCTAAATCCTGTGTCCTTTTGATATGTCTCCATAACATTCTGAGCACTTTCTAATTTTCTAGCACAGCAAGGTTTTCCAGTTTCACCTGGTCCTTTCCATACTCAAGCCCTGGAATCACCCATTTGACTAAGGAAAGCTGGCTTTTTTTTATTAGAGATTGCATTTAGAAACTAAGACATGGGTGCCAGGTGTGCTCATAGTTTCTAGGCTCTCACAGTGGACCAGGCTAGGAAATATACGTATGTACACAAACAACACCCACACACCCACTCACACAACATGCAAGTCTATTCATTTATCCAGCTGTTTTATACACACAAACAGTACCCCCCCACACATACACTACAATATACGTAAGTTTACATTGGTTTACTCTGTTTCCTCTAATTCCAATCCAACACCACAGATTTCATTTATTCTTCTCACTTTCCTGTCACTAACCATAATAATAAGTTTAGTTAACATTACTCACAATATGTTTATTTGCTCAATCAAATATAGACATTTTTTGTCTTCTAATCATGTGGCTTCGTGTGGTTTTACTTTCCTTCATTTCTTCCCTCCCAACCTCCCTCTCTTTATCCCTTCTTCTTTCTTCCTTCTTTTTGCAGGTAATGTTGGGAGATTTGATTTAATAACTACCATCATCTTGCTAGCAACAATAATTTGTTAACATTTTATAATACTCTGTTTGTGTTTAATTTCCCCTGATTTTCTATAAAGTGTCTTTTTTATAGTTAACTTTGTTCTAATCAAGATCCCCACAAACACCATACTTTTGTTTGGTTATTAGCTATTAAAAGCTATTTAAATAATTTGTAGTACCACTTGTTTTTCATATGATTTATTTTTGGAGGAACTGGTCACCTATCCTGTGGATCTTCCACAGTCTGAATCCAGCTGATTTGATCTTTTTTCCCCCCACTGGTAATCTTTTTTTAAATTACTTTATTGTTCTTCAATTACAGTTGTCTGCATTTTCTCCCTTCCCCTCCTCCCTACCCTATCCAAACTCACTGATTTTACCTTAAAAGTGTCATTAAACATATTTCTCCAGACCTCAGATTTCTTTTAATTAGCAATTAGACCTAGATACTTGCTGGTGCTTATATTCAGGGTTTTTTTTTTCCATTTTGGAAGGAACCCTTGCTAGGTGGCATTCTGTTCTTCCTATTGCATCATATCATAAGGAGCAGCATGTCTGATGGAACCATATGCATAATAACTGATCAGTCCTCACTGATAGGTGATTTTAGCTTCTATTATTATGAAGTTCCTGTCAACCTTTTGCCTAATGGACTTACAGCCATTGATGAATATTGCCTAGATTCATTGTCTTGAGATGACAAAAGTGTAATTTGCTAATTCTATGTGAATGGCACATCTCTTCCCAAAATTTATGTAAGGTTACAATGTACTGGTAATTAAAAATATAAATATGTAAGAATAAAAGTTTATGCCAGTAGTAATCTGGGACCAAATAGCATTATCCAGATGAAAAATTCTTAATCTAGTTTCCAAGATAACCTCTTGACTATTCCTGCTGAGAGCGCATTGACGTTTCCAGAGGCTTAAGGGTTTATTTTGGGAATGTGTGTGGCTAGTTAAGTCCCTTCATAGAAGAGAAGGGAATTAAAATGCACACACTCCATCACTCACCAATTTCAGTTTGGGCCAGCCCCAGTGAAATAATCATCTTTCTCGGGTAATAACTTTCGTAGTCTCACAGACAGTGATTTGGGGTATTGGTTCAGAGGCAGGAACCAGGTGAGCTGTGCAGGTGTATCATTACAGCAATGTTTGGAATAATAAGCTGTAATGGCCTAAAGGTGGTGTGAATGAGGGCAAGATGAAATAAATGTAACCCATGTAAACATAAGAACACTGTAGACCAGGCAAAAGGCATAGATTTGAACTATTTGAATCAACATGGATAAATCTCAAAAACTTGATGTGGATTGAACAACAAAAACAAACCAACGTACAGGAAAGTCCATTTTTATGCCAGTTATGGAAATAAGAACATGTCAAATAACATTATTTTTTTTGGATGTAGGTATACCTATCTAAGTAAAACTATAAAAATAAATTGAAAGCAACATGAAATTCATGAAAGAGCTAGCCAGTAGGTTAAGGTGATGGTAAAAGGCCCTAATTTTAGTTGAAGTATTCTAAAACTAGTTTATAAAAAAAGAATTAACATAGAACTTGAGCAATTTTTTCAAGTATATAAGCACAAAAAAATGTTGGAGAGGAAATATACCAAAAATAGTCACAATGTTAATTTTAGGGCTCTAAAATATGTCATTGTTTTATTTTCTTTGTATAATTTTGTTTTTTTTAATTTTCAAAAATTATGAAAGAAGGGCAGGACCTTGCTCAGTAGCAGGAGAAACTTGTCCAAAAAGACCTGAGTAGCAGGGTCCTTGAGGGAAGACACGAGCCCTGGCGAGGGGGATTGTCTCTCTGACTAGCTCCTACAGTCTGAGGCCATCTTGAGGCCTGGTCTCCAGACACAAACTTGTCTGCTCTTATCTCAGTGACAAAACCCTGCATCTCTAGATTCTTTCTTCTTTCTCTCCTTCCCCACAGACAGACAGTCCCCAAGTACTGTAGTCCCACCTTTCTTCTCACTGCCCCATCCTGACTTCTGGTGTGCTTGCTATCTCTCTCTCTCTCTCTCTCTCTCTCCACAGTCCATGTTGTATAAGACTCCAGACTGGCCTTCCTAAATTCTATGGCACATCTGTAATTCCCAAATATAAAGATTCTTTGTAGTCACTTACTGAGGGTTGGACAAAATCTAAATAGTTTAGCCTAACATTTGTGGTTCTTTCTTTAATCTAAGCTCAAATTTCTAGCCTTTCTTCTCTTTCTTTTTTTTCTTCTTTCTCGCCACACCCCCTCCCATTCTCCTAAGAACCTCTTGATAGAGCCAAATAGTCTACAGTGTATCCTTGGTGACCCCTGGCCTGGAACGGCCTCCCCACTCCCAGCTCCTATCAGCTGCTCTGCAAGCCTCTCCTGCTCTCAATAATCTATCTTCCCTCTGAGTTCCCGCATCATGCATTATCCATGTACCACACATTTCTTCTATACCTATTATAAAATAATAATAAAGTAATAGCTACTGCTTACTGAGTACCTTGATGTCAGGTGCACACGGACATATTAACCAAGGGCAGACAGATGAGAAGGCAGGAAAGGGTTGGCAGGGTGCAAGTCACAGGCCTTGCCTGGAGATGGGCTTCCTTGGTGTGGAGAATTCTTTAGGGTCAAGAGTGCCAAACAGAAGAGGGTCTACTTGAGATCATTTGGGGAGCCAAAGTGGGGAATACAGTAAAAGATCATGTTCAGATGTCTAGAAAGAGGCAGGTTTGGGCTGTGTCTACTATCTGTCAAATTTCCCTTTTGAGGACCATGTTTGTTCTGACCCACAGAAGGTCCAGGACTCCAGCAACAGAGAGACAGGAACAGGTGCCAGCATCACTGTTGACTCTCTCCTCCTGGCTTCCTTATCCCATCCTCAGGTTCTGGAAAGCAAAGGGCCGTGGAGCCTGGCTGCTTTGCTCTGGCCTCTCCTGCCCCAGTTCTGGGTCTGAATGCCCTTGTAGCTTCCTGTCCTTTAGGCACACTGCTTCTTAGTCTATTGTTCCAAGTTTGTGTGGATGAAATCTTCCAACAGTCCAACTTCCAATATTCTCTTTTTATACAATCTATAACCCTTCTTCTGCCTCCAGGTTCTTGAGGTTATTTGTAGTCTCTTTCTGCAAGTGGCCATAGTGGTTTCTGTCTTAGAGCCCCAGAGTCTCAGCGGCTTGGTGGGGCAAGGCCCTGAGCCAGAGGCCTGAATGAACTCTTATTTAGGGCTCTGCCTTTTTGTCCAGGTGGCCCAGGTGTCCTTTAACACAGAGCTCTGTGTCTTCACTGCCAAACTTCCTCACAGAAAAAAAGCAACTGCCTAATTCCCAGATAAAACCCAACGATTTCTTTCCCTGTGTAGACCAGTGGGAGAAACCAGAGGTATCCTGGAGGCTGCAGAAGTGTGTCTTGGAGGGCAGGGGCCACTTGGAGATGAGACTCCTGGCCTCAGCAGGGCTGTGCCTTTATCCAAATGCCCAGCCTCCAGCAAGCAGCTGGTGGTACCAACCATTTACCAGCAAGCCTTGGGAAAGGCAGTGCATTTGAGGGAGTGTTCAGAATGCCATCACCTTCTGGAATGGATGACGTGGAGTTTGCACACAGATAGGTTTATTTTTACCCCATGTTTCTGGAGAAAGTCTAATGGCTTGGAGTGCTCCTCTCTGTTTGTGAAATTTAAAAGGGGGAAAAGGAGTGCACATATTATAATCCCACAGCAGGGCAATTGGATGCCTCTGACTATTAGGTCCCATTAAAGATGTAATATCTGCGGTGTCTCCGGAGAAATTCCTACTTATTTATGCTCAGTATTAGGACAAATATTAGTTAGCACCAAAACAGGATGCAGTTAAGTCTAATCTGATGTCATGAGTAGAGCTTGCCTTATAAACAAAATAAGTGGCAATTACTTTCAAGCAGAACTAATCATTTTTTCAAGTGGTTCCATTTTGCATTTATCAGAAATGTTCACCAAAGAAAGGTGTGTTCCAGGGAAATGCACAGGGTGTGCATTTTAATCACACCTTCTTTAAATGTTCAGAAGGCCATAGGCTGCCTTCTTGCTCTTTCTCTCTAGGCTTCCCTTTGGGACAGTAATTAGGAAATACAACCCAATAAAGGAAATGAGCATTGCTGCTTTTATGGGGACTTTAAACTAAATAGCTTGGCTTCTGTAACTGAAGGCGTTGCTCCCTTAGAAGCGCAGCAGCCTGCTCTATGCTACCTGGTGCTTCAGATGTTTTGGAAAAGGACTACTTGGCCTCCTAGAGAGGTATTTCCTGAGAAAAAGAGTGGGAAGGCCCAGGACAGGGCCCTAGGCATGACTTGACAGGTCAGGAGTGGGTCTCAGCGCCAAGCCTACTATGGACCACCAGGCTGGCTCTCTAGGTGCCAGTTGGTGGCAAATACCTGTCCTCCCCTTTACATTACAGTATTCTCCAGCAACCAGTGGTGCACATCTTACTTTTTTACCTCAAACTTCAGCAGCTGGTCTTCCAGTACCTACTCCTGAGGTACAAGGTTCTAAGCCCAGGCTTGTTTGCCAAAAACTTTTTCAGATTTCTAAAGTGGCCTGCACTTGGGACTCTCTCTGTGCCTTGTCTAATGAGCCCTGGTAGCCTGAGCAATCACGCAGCACCCAGAGACACCCATATGATGAGTATGAGGGGCTCCCAGAGGACTGCACCTAGTCCCAGGGCCAGAGCTCCAGTCATTCTTACAGATGGGGCCTTAAGTCTCCCTGTCTTTCTAGAGGAGCAGCTTCTCTAACTCAGTAGTCCCTGCTCTGGGCATTTTCCCTGCAGCAGAGAGCTGGCTACATCCTGTGCTGTGGGCATGTGGGGGTCGTGCTACAGGGCTGTGCATCTGAGTGGACATGGAGCTGAGTATGTGTGTCCTGTGGTTCCTGGCTCCACACCTGCACCCTGCCTAGCACAGGCCAGAGCTGATCTGGGCCATGAGAAGGTCTACCAGAACTTTAGGTTCATTCCCATACTTAGGCCCAACCCTCTCTCCATGTATCTCTCTATTCCATTACACAGACTCACTGGGCATTTTCTAGAGGTCAGGTCAGGCAAGGCCCATTGGCAGATTCAGAGAAGAATGAAATCCAGATTCTGCCTACACAGAACCTGCAATTCTAGTTAAGAGAATTGATAAAAGATAATTACCTGAGACCACCAGACTGAGTAAGGTGGGTGCCTATGGTGGGTAGGAGGTGGTCTAAGGAGGTATCATATCCATTTGGGAGGAGCAGGGAAGCCTTCAGGAAGGACATGGCATTTGAGACCTCAAAGGTTGGGTACAGTTCCACCATGAGACATTGGCCTTCAAGGATGATAATCCAAACAGAGGGAGCTACAAACAGAAAGGAATAAAGGTGAGAAGTGAGGGAAGTTTTTTTTTCTTTTATTTTTCTTTTTTAAATTGTTTTTATCATTGTTCAAGTACAGTTGTCTGCATTTACCCCCCACCACTCCCCCTCCCACCCCAGCCATCTCTACCTCCCTCCCCTGATCCCACCTCGCCTTGGTTTTGTCCATGAGTCTTTTATAGGTGTTCCTGATAACCCTTCCCCCCTTTCCCACCATTATCCCCTCCTACCTCTTCTCTGGTTACTGTCAGATTATTCTTAATTTCAATGGCTCTGGTTATATCTTGCTTACTTGTTTGTTTTGTTGATTAGGTTACACTTAAAGGTGAGATCATATGGTATTTGTCTTTCACTGCCTGGGTTATTTCACTTAGCACAATGCTCTCTAGTTCCACATTGGAATACTACACAGAAGAAAGAAAGAAGGAGCTCCTACCCTTTATGACAGCATGGATGAAATTGGAAGATTTTTTTTCATCCAAGCAACATAAACTCAGTTTGGTTAGCAAGACTGAGCTGGCAAAACCCCTATTCCATTGGCAGGAGGACCAATCCATTCTTTCAACAAAAGCGTACATGATCCCTGTTACCTTACTGACCTGCGATTAGATTCTTTTCCTTCTCTGGTTTTACAGCTAGCTTCTTAAGAAGATTGTGTACATTTTCTATCTTCCCTTCTCCTTTTCTCCTTACTCCAATCTTGTTTCCATATCCTCACTCCACTGAACCTGTTCTTACTAAGGAAACAAATCTCCTTAGGGATTTATTTCAACTATCAAGGCCACATTTTGGGCTACTTGACCTTTCCACTGCATTCAGTACTGACTAAGTAAACTCCTCTTGCCTCTCCAGGCACTGTCTAGCACCCTCATCCTATCTGTCTGTCTGTCCATCTCATTGTCCACTTATTCATGCCAGTGCCCTCTCCTTCTTCAAGCTCTGCATTCAATCCCTTCCTCAGTTTTCTTGCTGCCATGCCATAGGTCAGGCCTCACTCTCCAGCTCAGCATCACTTGCACAATTGATTTCATTACTACTGCAGGTTCATTCTCTCCCTCTCCCTCTTTCTCCCCCTCATATGTATATATTTCTTACATTATTTGAAAATAAGTATTTAAATGATCAACACTTCACCCAAAATACTCTACAAGGTATTTTCTAATCTAGGACACTCTCATGTAAAACAAAGGACTGAGATTGGTGCAAAGGCCTGCACTCAGAAGCTGACCCATCTCTGCTCTGGGCCAGCTGCCAAGCTCCTGCTCACTCACCTGTGAAGTGAGCTCCATATGTTTCCCCTAATCCACAGAGTGTCATGGAACTTTTTCATTAATTTCACTAATCTGTAAAGTCTGGTCACACTGGAGCTGCGCATTGCTAAATTTAAGCCCACCAACTTTCTTCTGCAGCCCCAGGGGATGGGAAGCAAAATATCACCTGGGTTGCAATGTCTAGTACTAACAAAGAAAGAGAGTGGCCTTGTTAGATTAAAGAATATGCACAGAAAATAAATCTTGTAAGAGGTTCTGTATGTGGTCATGAATGTTTGAAAATATTTTGCATGTTACATCGAGTTGGTAGAATAGCATGTAATGAAGCAGCAGCAATCAGTGGATTTCCACAGACACATTGCAGTCAGCAGGAAGAACGTGTCTTGGTCAGCAAGACAGCAGGACATGCAGGGCTGATTAAGAGGAAGAGACTCTACATATCTGATACTCTCTCAGCGTCCTGAGATGGAGGCCTGGAGAGAGCTGGTGAGATGCTGAATAAGAGACAGAGAGGGACTCTGTAAGGAAGTCCCTCGCTTGACTGTGCTCTGAGGTCACACTGAGCCTGCTGGCTGGGCTGCAGATGACCCAGAGAGGTGCACTGGCTGTGCCTCAGCCACTGTGTCTATCAGTCAGCCTTGTGAGTGCACTGCCTTTGCTGCAGGGCAGGAATGCTAACTGGGCCCTGGAAGCTCTCATTTCCTCCTTGCCTCTCTGAGTTGGCTTCTTTGCTAGCTACAGGAGCAGTCTGCTGTCTGGACTCCTCTTTACTGACCCTCACAACACAGGTTTTTTTCCTGAGAGGGCAGGATAGAAAAGGATGCCCCCAGGATCCAATTACATCACTCTTGTTACCTTTCACCTTGACATATTTGAGGGTCACTGCATCTACTTGAGAACTATTTTAAGAGCCATGTGATGTTATCACAAAACTACAATTATAGAATGGGCTGCCTGGAATTTTTCCCATTGTCTGACTCAGAGTGAACTTCAGAAGCATTCCAAAGGGCTGCCTCCCCAGGAGACTGTTGTGGCCTGCAAGTGAGAAACATGGCAAGCAAGCAGGGAAATCTTTTAGGTTTGGTGCATAAAGTTCCTTGACTATTAGGTGTCCTAAGTAATAGTTCATTGTTCACCTATCTTAACACTGGATAAGCCTTCTTTTAGAAACTACTTTATTACAGTGAGGCCCAGAGAGGGATATCAGCCTGCCAGAGCTACTCAGCAAGCAACAATGATTTTGATCCCAGTCTTGGGTTCTCTGGCCCCAGTTTATCGCTCTCCTGTTAGTTCACATGTCTGCTGTTTGTCATGATTCTCCAGAAATGAAGTGCCAGGGCTTCAGGATTGGACATGATGTCAGTGTGACTGGAGGGGAAAGTTGGTCATTCATCCCATTTTACCAAGGAGGACTCAGGGAAAAGCTGTAACTTTCTGGGAGCACAAAGCATGTCAGGGAACAGTGTACTAACATTTTGTGTAGAGGACATTCTTTCCTTGAATGTGAGAAACAGCATGCCGGGGCCAGGGCAGGCACCAGGGCTAGGGAGAGATGGGGATCTGCTCATCTGTTCTGAGGAGTTCTGAGCTAGTTTGTCTTATATTGCCCACATCCCTAAGTCTATATCTACCTGACCCTGACCATGATAGTCTAATCTTTAGGATCCTCCCTCACTGGAAGCTCTAAGACTCACACTCAGCCTCTTGTGCATGGATACTGAGTGAGAACATACAGATGTTCCTTTGCTGCAGAAAAACCATGGAGCATTGGATCCAGGGGGATTTTGTATCTGATATGGCTGTCATAGAAGGAAGTCACCTGACTTAAGTGATAGGAGGTCCTGCAACATCTCTACCAGGAGACCAACCTAGATAAGAATAGATGCCCATCTCACTCAGGGGAGGGCTGAGAACTTGTGACCTAATGCTTCACTGCAGACAGCAGGATGCTTTGGAAGACTCCCAGAGCATAAAAGCTACAGCATGGGAATACCTGAACCATCGAGGTTCTTGACCTTGCTTCCCACCAAAGTTCCTCTGGTGGGAGTAGGTGAGCATGTGGAAGTTGCAGCCCATCCTTGGGCTGGCTAAACCTCCCACAATATTGGCCAGCATCTGTCCTGGGCACCAGTCTCTCTGCCTGCCTGACACCCTTTCTTCCTCTGAGGGAGCAAAGTGTGTTGCTTTTTGAGGACTTTTGTGTTTATATGTGGGGTGGAGGCAGGATAGTGGCATGATTCTGAGTCTGGGTTATAGCCTCACACAGACTTGGGTTCAAATCCTTGCCCTGTTGTATACTGTTTTTTGATTTGGGCAAGTAAAAGCTCTAACCCTTGGTTCCCCTGTGTGCAAATTGTGATAATTATTGTACATACTATATGGGACTGAGATGGGGACTAAAAAGGATGATGAATAGGAAGCCTATGGCACTGTGCCTGCTACAGGACATAGTTCAGTGACTGCAGTGATCTCCACTACAGGCTTCAGACACTCATGGACAGTCACATGGCAAAGGGCAAGGGTCTTTAGACTTCAGTAGACCTGGGATTGTATCCCAGCCAACATGTGTTAGCCATGTGCCCTTGGGGAAGTTACTTTCCTTCTCTGCCTTAACTTTCCAACATAGTACTGGCACTTAATTGTTGTCTAATAAATAGCTCCCTATCATAGGTATTTTGCTACTTGGAGAAATTTCAAGGGTGGATATGAATACATATTTTAAAATGCCACCTTCATTCTTAATTTTTTGAAACTGGGTGCTAATGTTAATATTAGGTAAGTTTGGCTAACTAAAATTGAAATAATAAATTAATCACACTTGCCACATGTGTTTGGAGATACTCATTGAAGCTCATTAATGAAGTTTTCTAATTTTAGATTCATTATGAGTATGTTTAGATTTATGTATTTATTTCTTCATTTATTTTGATTCCTATGATATGGAATAAAACATGAGTTTAAGTTTTGAATGTCAGTGAATAAAAGTATCATAATGAAGACCTGACATAGAGTCATGATAATCATCTCTCAATATACAGTATGTGTGTATCAAATTATCACATATAATTTACACTTATACACTGTTATGTGTATATTATATCTCCATAAATCTGGAAAAAATCAAGTTTGAATTTTATGCTAAGGTGAAGTGGATACAGTCGAAGGATTTTACATGAGCTGTGTTATGTTATGTATCAGTGTGGTTGCTGGATGGAGAAGAGATGGAGTCAATAGACAAGGTGAAGTATTGAAATAGTCTATCAGGAAGTGGTGGTGACTTGAAGCAAGGTGCTCACAATGGAGGAGAGCAGAGAGAGCCCTGAGATTTGTTGTGATGCCTGGGCATGCTATGCTTAGGGGAAAGAATCAACACATGCCCCTCCCACATTAAAGGGTGGAGGAGTTGAGTGGTTGGATGAGACCTAGAGACAGTCTTCAGGGAAGGATGAGCCAATTGTTCTATTTCCATCCTGCTAAATTTCAGATGCTGGTTAGAAATGCTAGTAGAAAGATCAGGGGAGTGTGCAGGTTAGAAAAGAGATTTGGTTGGAGAGTAAATATGAAAACCATTACTACTAGGATGAGAGTGTAGATAAAGCTCAGAGAAGAAAGACCAGAAAAGTTCTAAGGTGCTAACATTTATAGATTGGGTATGACAGAGGGATCAGCCAATGAGCCTGAGAAGGAGAGATAACTGAGAGAGCAGAGGAGCAAGAAGAGTGTGGTATACAGGAGCAAAAAGAGACTAGCACTGAGAGGGATGTTGAGAAATCAACATGAGGAGGAGGAAGATGCTATCTTGGTATTTAACTCTAGGCTGCTCATTGGTAATCTTCACAACAGTGATTTCGATAAAGTAATAACATTTCTGCTCACTTGGGATGAGTCGAAGAGTCCAGAGCAAGTGAGAAAAAGTAGAGCTAGTGTAGCTGATTTTTCTGATATATTTTTTTTGCTAATAAAGGGAGTCAATAAACAGAGCAGTAGCTGGAGAGTAGAAGGAAGGTCAAAAGTACTTTGGCTGGTTTTAAGATGAGACTCTAGAGCATTTGTGTGTTGTTGGATGACCCAGTAGAGGGGGAGATACTGATGCTATAGTACAGAAAAAGGATGGAAAAGAAATTAAAACCTTCAGGAGGCGAGAGGAGATGAAATTGAAAACACAAGAGGAGGAACTGACTCTTCATGTGAGCCAGGACACTTCTTCACATGTGAGAGGCTATTATGAGATACTCATGAATGTCTTTTTCTGGTCCAAGAGCTATATACTTATTCTAGTTATAAGAAAAATTTTCTAGAAAAATCTTTGAGAGGAGATGTAATTTAGTCTTCTGCTCTCCCTTCCCAAAATTATTCAAAGACCTTTTAAATTAAGGGAAGGAAGAGAGTTTGGAGTAGAAGGAAGCAGGGCATGTTGGAATGTTTCACATTATGCATCCCTTGAGAAAGTCAGAGATCAGGAAGGAGAGAGGACTTGTACTATACTTGCTTCAGTATAGCTCAGGAGCTAGTAAAGTCATGTGCACTGCTCTGGGGTCAACAGAGAGGTGTAGGTGTGGCATAACTAGACTTAGGAGGGCTGGGGTGGTGGGGAGGGGTGGGAGAAAAGGCAGAAAACTGTATTGGAACGACAATAAAAAATGTTAAAAAAAGGGTCAGTGTTAGTTTTCTTTCTTTTTCCTTTTCTTTGTTTTCTTTTCTTTCTTTTTTTGGGTGTAATGGAAATTTTATTTTAATTTTTTATTGTCGTTCATTACAGTTGTGTCCATTATACCCTCATTACTGTGTCTACCTTTCCCACCCCTGTTGTCTTTGTCCATAGGTCCTTTATAATATGTTCCTTGACTTGACCTTTCTCCTACATTCCCCCATAATCCCCCTCCCCATTCCCCTCTGGTCACTGTCAGATTGTTCTTTATTTCCATCTCTGGTTCAATTTTGTTTGCTTGTTTGTTTTGTTGATTACGTTCCACTTATAGGTGAGATCATATGTGAGATCATCGTATGTGGCAGTGATTTCCACACGTGTGTAAACACAGTCCTGAGAATCTACACGTTTTGAGCACAGCTCCGTGTGACTCCTGTGTAAGCAAGTGTGGATCATGTCTGTGGGATGGGAATTAATTCGGCAAAGGTGTATCTTAAAAGATTCCGGCTTGCTGATCTCTGAATATTGCCTTCACTTGGTCCTGTCTGCCACCGG
>PVJI01029678.1:0-15023 GCA_004026765.1 Micronycteris hirsuta
TTAAGTCTTTAAAGTTTCAAATCCTAATTCTTGCTGAGGTCCAGATCAAATATCTTGTCCTCAGAGAATCTACCTCATCTGTGAGACAGAATTAATTGTTCTTTCCTTGATACTTTCATGCCACTCTGTTATACAATATTTCACATGTGACACTTAAGCTATACTTCATTTTCCTTTATTGTCCATGTTTGTGATTCCCTCTTTTGCTAAGCTCTACATGGTAATGTTGGTACATTTTTGGCATAGCTCTGTCTTCAGTATGGTAGCACTGAAATATTTCTTGAAATGAACTAGCTGTAGGAAAGTTCTATAAAAATGTTTTTCTTTCTTTTTTAAAATTAACTACGTTCTTGTTTATACTGGAATCTTTGACAAAGCTCAACATACAGAGTGGGGCAAAGTAGGTTTACAGTTGCGAGTATGTAAAACAGTTTATTCTTGTATTATTATTTACTAATTATGGTATTATTTTCCATGTGAGCAATTATAAACCTACTTTTGCCCTACTTTATAATGACATCCTCTTGAGTTTTGATCGACCCGAGAAATAAGACGCAGGAGATGGCACACGGAAACTATACTGTCTATTTTATTACTAAAATCTAGGTTCGAGGAACTGTTTTATCTGTAAGCCAACATGCTTCCTAATTCTCAATTCCAGAATTAAGCTAATGGGCCTACCCAGATGTAGGCTGTGGTGTACTAGACTGTGTTTAAGTGGGATCTTGAAGGACACCCTGCCTGTCCCTCTCCTATTGTAGAGCTGCCCCCACTGTACCCATGTCCCCGTTGTACACGTGTCATGTGTCTATTTTGGTTTTCACAGCTCTCCCTGACAGTCTCAGTAAGCACCTAATAAGTTATAGGTACAGCTCTGGCGGGCTTGCTCATTTGGTGTGAGTGTCATCCCGACACCAAAAGGTTGCAGGTTTGATTCCTGGTCAGGGCACATACCTAGGTTGTGGGTTTCACCCCCAGGTACAGCATGTGTGGGAAGCAGCCTATTGATGTTTCTCTCTCACATTGATGTTTTTCTCTCTCTCTCTTGCCCTTCCTCTCTCTCTCTAAAATCAATGAACATATCTGTGGGTGAGGATTAAAAAAAATTATAGGTCTATCTCTCCCCCAGCCCATTGATTGGAATTCTCTCAGGTCAAGGCTTGGCATCTGAGTTATTTTGGTATCCCTCGTGCCTAGAGGAGTTCTAGGCACAGAGTTAGTACTTCGTGGATGTTTGTTGAAAGACTAAGCTCTGTAATTCTGTGATTCTAGAAATAGTTTGACATCACATTTCTCACTTAATTAGCATTGAAACCATCACAATTATTACACAGCAGCTTCTTTATGACACAACATAGTGTGCGGACAGAAGGGGAATCGAAACTGCGTGTGACATACAGTGCTGGTTTTAACAGGCACGTGCTCACTCAAGGAGAACAGTTGCAACTCGCTGCAGTAATAAGGGGTAATTATCCCAAGCATTTCCTGCTTGCGTGCTAACTTAACCACCTCTCACACTGTAGTGTTTTTTAAAGACTTTAAGATAATGAGTTCTGGAAACTTAATAGGGCTTTAGCTGACATTTGGTTCTTTATATTTTCCAAAGATTTCATGGGACAATGCCTTCGAAGATGTATCTGTAAGGAATGTATTTCTTAGATGCTAGTGGGGAATGTGGTCCTGCTTAAACATGTGGGTTCCTAGTTTCCAGAATCTTCTGATTCAGGAGGTCTGGGTTATATTTCACGGCCACTCAGGCGACTCTGGCTCAGGTAGTGTGTTGGCCATCTCTAAGTAAGGGCTCTTTTAGTTGAAAGGAACAGAGACCTGTTCGACTAGATCAAATTTAAAGGCTATCTTTCTTCTGTGAAAATGCAGTGATCCTCCAGGAATCACACAGCCAGACTTCTCTGCAAGGTCCCCACCAAGGCGGCTCCGGGGACTGAGTTGACCCCACCTCTGTCTCTCTTGCTTTCTGTGATTCTTTCTGCACCTCTGATCTCTTTTTACTTTCACCCACGTGCCTAACAAGTCATTAGGTTAGGCCCTCAGCACTTTGGCATACGACAGCATTTACTGTGCCCCAACTCTTCTCCCAAGGTTCTCACCACCACCTGAGAACTTAGCTGTGTCTTTTGTTTCAAATTCCTGAGAGAGAATTTAATTTGCACAATGCATTCTCTGGAGCCCTGGCGCACAAGTGAAAGGGCAGGAACAACCTCGGTGAGAACCATGTGCGGTTGGATACCCACTCCTCCTCCAGGCAGCTGTAGCTGATGGGGGAGGGGCGGGGGGGTGGAAGTTCCATGGAAGAGAGTGGCTGGGAGGCTGAGGGGCACTGGTGAAGATTCCATTACTGACACTAGGGCCTTCTCACCATTTTAACCTCAGAACCTGTAACAAAGCAGGGAGTGAATTCATCTTAATGAAAGACCTTTACCTCATGGGGTGTCAGTTCACCACAGGAAAGCAATATGAGACACTGTCATGGAGTGGGAAGTTTTGATAACATAAAAACTCAAACAAACAAAGGAGGACGTTCTAAGATGTTTATGTACTGAGCAGCACCTAGAGCCCAGGGGCTGACAAATGGAGAGAAGATACTCAATAAGGGAAGGGCATCTAATCTGGTGAGTCAAACGCTGACTGCTGAATACACCTTGGTGCTCTTGACAGTTAGTTGCATTAGCCCCCATGTTAGGCAGCTAGAATTTTCCATGTTGGGTTTTCTTTTTTTTTTTGTGGTAATTTTATTTTTTACTTGTCAGAGTCAGTGGGAGCAGGATTTACTGGATGGAAATTCACCTGTATCAACTCTGCATGTTAAAAATAAAAAAATAAATGACAAACTCATATCTGAATTGCTTTTGTTGGCAAAATAATTATTTTTAAGATTTCTATTCTCTGTGTGTATATGCATATGTGTGTGATTGCACAGTAAGAAAATGTATATATTTTGGAGTAAAAAACCATATTCTTTTCCTGAAACTTACAAACTGTTCCCCGGTGAGAACGATTTTATTTTGGACAGTGCAATGGAACTTAATTATCCATGTGTGTCTGTGTGTTTGACAGTGATGCTTCAAAATATTTTGATATGCCACCTTTCTTCTTTCCCTTTGTGTTGTCAGACAACATGCCAGCTGTCAGATGGAGAGAAGCTGGAACTGGCACTGCTATTCTCACCACCTTCGCCACAGAGTCCCTATAAATAGTGTAATAGGATAAACCAGTCACAGAGGGAGAGCAGCAGGTGGTACTCCTTGTATGCAGAGCTGAAGGTGTAAATGAATTTCAATGTCTTCAAGAGGCCAACAACAATATTACAAAGAATGAAGCTTTTGTTATGAGAGAGTCTAATGTTTGAAGCAAATAATAATGATGATGATACTTTTCATTATCATGCAGCTTTCCCTCTTGAAAGAGATTTCAAAGAAAAAAGTGCCCTGTTTTCAGAATAGTCAATTTGTCCTCTTTTCTCTGGCATCATGAGTCCCTCTGCACTCCCTCTTCTCAGAAAGAGGAGTTGACATTGATCTGAGCCAGGTGGTAGGTGGAGGCAAGTTAAGTCTATTGCTGAAATGTTACTCTAAAAAATGTTTTACTCTAATTTCCAGAAAAGAGTGGGCTTCATGTGGAACATTCCTTGTTGTCACTCTATTTCTTAGCTTGCTTATTCCCTATCCTTTCCTTCATATGTTGAATTTGTTGCTACCTTCATAGCCCATCTGAAGTTCTTCTCCTTTTCTCTCTTCCCAAGTGCCCCGGATCACAGGAGCTTACTCTAATCATCTCTAGCACGGACAGACACACACTATGTCAGGGTCCAGCATTTGTATTGTCCTTCAGCTGTCATGGTTTACCCTGATTTTGAACTAGTTGTGAATACAGAAGGCGACTAGGCCTCCAATGTACTCTTATGGCATTCAGCACCTTTCTAGATTCATAATGGACCTCATGCCTTACTCACAGCCAGCTTAACTCAGGAACATCAAGTCAGGATCAGGAGAGGGAGCTCTAGAAAAATCCAGGCAGTCAAGGGTAAAAGGTCTGGCCCCTCGCCATCTTTTCTCATCTGCCTCCTTGTGTCTTCTCAGGCCCCTCCCCGGTTCTGCCCTCACTTCTGGTCACACACTTACCCTTCAAGCTTGATCACAGGTTCAGCTACTCCACTTGGGTCAGCCCCACTCTTCACCCAGCTGTAGCTTTGCAGACCCCTCTGCCTCCTGGTCCCTCTGGGTGACTATTCCACCTTAGCTAGTCCCCAAGATCAGGAATCAGACCACAGATGCTCCATTGTAAATATTTATTCTTATCTCCTATAATCAATCAAAATGAAGCCCAAGTTTGTGTCAGGACCACGGCGGTGTATATCTTTCTACTCTAAGAGCCCTCTTTCTACTTCTTCAGCCTTTGTATCTGCTGCTCACCCCTTCCCTTCCCTTATTCCAGCCTTTCTGCCCTTTGGAAAGTTAGGGACCTTGAATAGCTATTCTCTCTGCCCGGATGGCTTTCCTTGCAGCCAATCCCTACACCTGGCTCCTGCCCATCTTTCAAGTCGCATACAAACAGTATGCGTTTGGATCACCTGTCCAAAGTTGACCCCATTCAATTATTGTCTCAACCTGTCTTTTCTTCCTTTATAGCATGCATCACTATCTATAATTATCTTGTGTATTTATTTGCTAGCTTTTTGCCAATTGTCTCCTCTCATCAGGGGAATGTAACCTCTTTGAGGACAGGGATCTTACCTATCATTTCTGTCACTGAGAGGGCATTGAATGTAGAAAATGCATCATTCATGATGCATGGTTACATGGGTGTAGAAGTAAGAACACAGAATAATAAAGTTCTTTTTAAATTTTTTTTAAAAAATCCTCACACAAGGATATGTTTGTTGATTGAGAGAGAGAGAAAGAAAGAGAAAGATCAATTGGTTGTCACCTATACGTGCCCCCACTGGGAATTAAACATGCAACCTTTTGGGGTAGTAGATGATGCTCCAACCAACTGAGCCACCCAGCCAGGGCTCTAATAATAAAGTTCTTTATTGATCTCTGCTCTTTATTGTCTTTCATTCCAGGGACCATGCCCTCTCTATTGCTATATATGGTTTGGCACCTAATCGAGAATGAAATTGAAATTGCTAATGTCAGAGATGCCAAGTTGTCCTAGTAAAGCTGTGGCTGGATATCCATGCCAAGCCTTGATTAATTACCTGTTTATTTTCACATTTAAATAGAAAGTGACACCAAGTATTAGCTAAGCATTTGCTGAATCTATGATGTGGATGAGGCAATGATGCCACTTCGACCAACTGTATGGAAATGGTCCACCACCACCAACTGGAGTAGCATGGTCCACCACCACCAACTGGAGTAGCGGCTCCATTTTTCCAGCCCTATTCAATGTTCAAAGGGGGTTCTGCTCTGTGGTTCTGGTTGATATATACATCAACACTGACAACTGGGAAGATTAGGTAATATTAATTTTGCCCGTTTCACAGACAAACCAAGTCTCAGAAGCCCAGTCACAAAGCTCTTGTAAAGAAAACTAAGAAGTGAACATACATCCCAGTTGTGAAATTCAGTCTGATATATTTCCCTTTATACCACTGCTTTAATTGATCCTCTGCTTTATTTTCCACGTTCTTCTTTCACCCACCATCATAGTCGACCTGAATGAAATTCCCCTGACCAACAGAATGCAGCCTTTTGCAGCAGCATGATCCCTCGGTCCTTAATGATTTCCCGTAGTAAATGTGTTCCTGGGACAGTGCCTGGAGGCCATCTGCTTTAATACTCTAGAGCAGGGTCAGCAAACTTTTTTGCTAAAGAGCCAGCTGGAAATTTTAGACTTTGTGGGCCAAGAGGCAAAATCAAGAATATTTTATGGATACTTGTATGACAAGGGTAAGATGAATTTCCACAATATTTTTTACCAATTGAAAAATGTAAAACCTACCCTTAGCTCACAGACCATATAAAAACAGCCAGATTTGGCCTATAGGCTATACTTTGATGACTCCTACTCCAGGGGAAATCAGAAATATTAACCCAGGACTTGTAAGCACAACACTATGTGGAGTTTAATAGATATAATGTAACATATGCAATAGATAATACCTGTATATTTAAATTACACATATGTACACATATTAATACACACACACCCCTCCATACATTTTATACACGCACATTCACTCTCTCTCGCCCTCAGATTTCCTGGGTGGCATCAGTCTCCGGAAGTCATGGACCATGCCTGCAGGCAGGAACTCGTGGCTCCTTTTTCCTTAGGAGGCAGGGGAGAGCGTGGAGTGTGTCTCCCAACTCCCAATCCCTTAATCAAACCTCACTGGAATTGATTCCCATATTTTCAGTGAACAAAAACTTTGCATCAGAATCATTGCTGTAATAAGGCAGATGGGGTTGGGCTTATTTAGCGTTCTGTTTTGCTACATGTATGGGTAAGGGGGCTCATTTTTAACTGAATGGGTGAAGTACTTATGATAGAGGTTTAAGAACTTCCTGACTGTTTAAAACTGGGTTACTGGGTCATCCCTTAAGCCATATTTTGACTATAACACATTAGCTTTCTTCTATGGAAAGTTCTTCCCAGTGGCTTTCAATAGGACTTGAAATACCAACCAGAGTTAAAGACAAGGCCACACATCAGCATCCCTCCTAGTCATTAGGCTTGTTCTCAAGTGCTCCATTTCATTACCTCCTTCCCTGTACATGAATGGTTACAGTTCCTGCTACCTTGCAGTTATATGAGGCCTATGACTTGTTTTGGATGATAAAATATGATTTAAAAAAGTGCTCCCTGCCCCCAGCAACAGGGAACATGGAAGCATGTTTGAGATGGATGGACCTTCTCTCAGCCAGGGGCCCTGAGTAACCAATAAACAGAGCCTCCCCCCACCACCAACAAACCATTCAGAACATGTAGCATGAGTGAGAAATAGACCTTTGTGGTTATAAGTTGCTGAGATTTGAGGTTTTATTATTATTGTAATCATAACCCAGCCCCTCCTGACTGCTGTGACCTGGCTAGACCAAATTCTTGAGAGTTGGATGAAAAAAAATCTGTCAAGCTGCTTCTTGGGAATAATCACTGTTAAGAGTGGATTCCAGTTATCCTGTGTACCACACTTGTTCAGCTGTAGCTGTGGGAAGTTGAGTGTCTGGGTAGAAAAACCAAAGATCAAACCTACATCACAGAAAAGGAAATTGCAAACCAGCTGAACAAATTCAGATACTGGACAGAAGCCATTGCTTTTTTCTCTGCAAACATTTATTGAGCGCTTCTGTATACAGGGTACTGTTAGCACCTCAAAGTGCTTTATCAGACATTTCAGAAACAACTGCAAGTATTCTTTTTTGCCTTTTTTCTTGTTTTCTTTGTGGTCGAGAAGCCAGGCAGGGGGACACCTCATCAGCTGCTGTTGCATCTCTAGGCAGACAGTTCACATGGCTGTTCTCCAAAAAAGACCATGAGAGTAGAATCCTGTGGATTTACTCTCGACAGGACAGCTCTCCCCACTTCATTGTGTTCCTTGGGCAGGTCTGTTCCTTTAGTTTGCTGAACTTGGGTGGAAGAAACCCCCAGCTATTCCCATGACATGAGGCTTATTTTGACCTTGAATTGAAAAGTTATTGCTAGTTTACTGGACCCTCTCTGCCAGCATGAGCAGTTAATGTGAAAAATTAAAACTGACAGTATGTTCAAATCAAACCCCTAATTCAAATTGGGTGTCTGGACAACTGTTGGAACGATTTAAATCCCAAATGAAAACGCAAGGAGGTGCCGCCGCATTTGCTGGAGGCTTGTATTAAAGGTAGAACTTACTGCTGAGAACCAAGGGCTGGGTGGGGGGCAGCAATTTAGCCACTGACCATTCAAGATACCAAGAGAAGCCATAACATATAATGGTAGACTTTAGTTTTTTCCACCCCACACCTCTGGCCACTATAGAATTTCCTGTTCTAAGCAACATCACTAGGGTTTCATCTGTTTTTCTTCTTACTACAAAATAAACAGATTTATTCAGTATGTATTTTTTATGAATCTCTATAAGACTGTAACTTTGTTAGTTGAATAAGAAAATGCCAAACTCATGAAGAAGTGGTCTCCTCAGCCCAGTTCATCACATTCTAACCCAAGGTGGGCTTCCTTTTGCTTGCAGGTCTTCTGGAGCTGCATTTGCCAGTGTACAATATCCAAAAGAAACTCCTGAACTTTGAATCATAAATATTTCTATGTGTGGTGGGGGAATAGAAATATGGCAAAGGAGGCAAATCAGAGGCTATTCTGAGAAAGAGGAAAGAATAAACATTTGCATGTTGGCAGAAATTTGAGTATTTGCCTTTTCCACCCAAAATCAAACTGATAATTTTGAGATGGGAGCCAATACCGGGTATTAGAAATGGAGAATCTTCTTTTTGTTAACATAAAGGGGCTAGAAGCACCTATTGCTTTATGAAAATGAATCCCGTGCTTATAAAGCTCAGAAAATTGGGCAAACACTCCATTTTGAGTGATCTTTCTTCAGGAGGTGGGATTAGGGGAGTTTGCTTCATGTGTGAAGCTCTGGGTGTCTTCCCACAAGGGCAGCTCAGTCCTCCAGCAGTAATCGGCAAGGCTGTGGCCTTGGAGTTTTGCCACAGACAGGGCTTCATATCCTCTTGACTTCTGGTTCTACTGTGGCTGCAACAACAGGCCACATGGGCTCCCAGCATCTTTGCATAGGGGCAACTCATCAGTATCTTACCTTCATGTGCATCCCCTCATAAGTTTGGAGGTTTCTCTGACACCATGGCATAAGGTGACTGTCGGAGCTGCCAGGGTGGCAGGTTTGCAGGTATATCCTGGAGGCCCAGGAGTCAGTGCTCCTTTGAGCAATCCTTGGCCAATGGGTATTGGAAGCCAGGAATGCTGCTTCTTTTTATACTCCAGGTGGACACTTTTAAGGCACATTTCAGAAGTCTCCTCAGAAGGTCTGAGGGGATCAAACATCACAGCACCCACTGTGGGGTCAGCCTGATAGCCTGTCTTTATATTGGCTTTCTGCCATCTCTGTCTCATTCCCCTGGCCCCTCACTGCAGCTCTAGGTGTCTGTTTGCTGAAGAAAGCACCTACATTCAAAGTTTGTCTCAGGCCCTGGTTTGAAGAAGCCTGTGCTAAGACACACTCTATTTATAGGCCTCTCCTGCCTTCTGCAGAACTGTGTAATTTTAGACTGAATTCGGTCTTACTGCTGTTGGGACATTATTTGTGAATATGAAAGATCCCACTCACTTTTCCATTTCCAATACGGTTTTAGCACCAGAGGCCAGTAGACTGAAATGATCCCATTAAAATAGGCAATGACCCATTTTTTCCTTTTGACATAGAAGAGGCTTTTAATGTGTGTTTGTAGCCTGCTGGATTGCTGCTTTGTGAGCCTCATTATAAAGCCTTGACCTTCAGAAGGAAATTAAAGTATAGGGACATTTCATGGTATCCGCCTTCATTCTCTGTATGGTCTTTGATCTTTGCAAAGTATAAACAGTCTCAGGAGAGTGCTGATGAGGCCAACGTTGTGGCCTTGATCCCCGAATGGGCTGATTAGACTTGCAGGGCAGAAAACCATCCCATAGCCTGAAATCACATTCTGAATTCTGGTGGAATGTGGCATGTTTGCTCTTGGTCACCCAGGGTAGCAGATGACAACATGCATTTCACCCTCCCTCCTGAACACCAGACACCAGTGCTTGTGACGGTGATTCGGAAGTGTGGTGTTGCGTGTAATGAGAGGAACATGTTTATGTAAGGGGGCATTTTTAGCTGGCTGAGCAGGGCTCAGATGAGACTCATATAGGCGATACCCCATGGTTAGGCAGCAAACTATTGGAGCTGTTTGTCACAGGAGACAGGAATCTCTGGGAAATGGCAGGCGCAAGTGGACTAGCTTCAAGGCACAAGAGCAATAGCTTCAAGGCACAAGAGCCCAGGAGTGGAGAGCTCAGGAGGGACCAGGCTCTCCCCTCTACATGACACTTCTGATGCATTAGTAGAGCTGGTTCCATGCTGAGTTGGCACACTTGCCTCAATATGGGTGTCTGTGTGCATGAAAGGAGACTAGGATGAGGATACCAAATGGAGTCAACCAAGTTGCTGAATGGTTTAAAAACTGGTTCTTATGATACCTTCACTGTGTTGAATTCTCCCTTGCCGCAGATGAGCTGACTCTGCAGCCATGTTTCCAGGGGTAATAGGTCATCGGCAACTCAGGAAGCTGCTGTTGTCCTGGGTTTCAGAGAGTGCCTGGTGGCTCCCCAGGAGACTGCAGCTTGGCGGGAAATTCGCTAAGAGTAGAACTGGTTCTCCAGAGCAAAATGTGTTTGAATTCAATTTTGTCATTCAGGACTATCTTCTTATTTTTTGAGAGGTGAAATTTACATAACAAAATTAACCATTTTAAAGTGTACAAGCAGTGGCATTTAGTACATTCACAACTTTGTAGAACCATCATCTCTAACAAGTTCGAAAACATTTTTATCAACCTCAAATAAGCTCCCACAGGGGTGTGGTAATGTGGTTTTAATGCCTGACTGCACAGGTAATTGCCTTTTAATGAGGAGCCAAAAATATTTTTAAGAAAAATAATTTACCACCTATTAATTTTATTTTATTTCTAAATATCTTTTTTGGTTCCTTCAAATTCAGAGAGGTAATATATTTTCAATGCAGAAGAGTAAAAAATAAAATCATGAAAATATGAAGGGAAAAAATACCCAAATACAATACAATGAAGATATCAAAATCTTTTGCAAAATATATATGCTCTCCTCTATCCCCATGTCGGGACAAAGTGGGGAGCTGTGTATGAGAATTCAAGAATTTGGACAAGTGTGTTTTTATCATTGCCCTATGTGATTTTGCTAAGCCTTTTCTAGTGAATGCCTGGTGAATCAGCAGGAGCGGTTTAGAATAAGGTAAGACCTGAGATAACAACCTGAGTCCTATATGAGCTCAGACAAGATGGGTAAAATTTTTCTGAGCCTTGGTTTTCTCACCTATAAAATGGGATTGTTGTACAAATTGATTGCCTAGTACATAGTGAGTGCTCAGTGCTGCAAAATGATAGCTTTTAAGAAGCAAGAACAAAAAGACAGAGATACAGATGTTCGGGGGCCAGCTCAGCCCAGCTCCCAGGCAAGTGCCTTTCTCTGGCATTTTATCCTCGCATCAGGTTTGATTTAGGCTTATGCTTCCACAAATGGAGTCTCACTCTCATGTACTATAGCTAGAATGCCAAACATCTGCTGAGAACTGTCAGCTACTGCCAGAGACCATCGCCCAATTTAATGCAACATCAGTTTGAATAGCAAGTGATACTATGGTGCTCCAGCCAAAGTGGGGGAAATAAGAGAAATGGCACTGAGTGCACATGACTAGGTCAGCTGCACAGAGCATTTTGGAACAGCTCCCCACCCCCCAAGGCTATGAATGGCACTGCTTGACAGGCAGGGTCCTGCTGGCCTGTTGTAGGGCATCCAACTCATGCAGCTGAGCAGACGCTCACATGCCCTGCTCCTGAGAGGCTGGTTTCATGCAGGACCTGAGGACTCTATCTCTTGCTATCCAGGTGGGGAGTAAAATTTGGAATCCCATTAGCTTTGCCCGGGTCACAGGTCCACCTTCCCCAATTTGTAATTTATTCAGCAAATTGTTGAACATTTGTGCGTTAGAAACTACTAAAGTTGTTGTTGGCTTCTGGAAACAAGAGATCGTGGTCCCAGCCATTACGGATGCCTCAGTCTAGAGCGGCCACCACCTGGAGTGTGCTGTGGGTCTCTCATCTCTCACGATGTTCCCTCCACTGGAAAAGTGTTCCCAGACAGGTTTGGGAAACACTGAAGGACGCAACTCTTGAAGAATCCTGGTATACATTAGCATTTAAAACCTCAAAGATGTCCACAGTAAAGAAAAAGAAGGAAAAATAACTTAGTGTTTCCCATGCTTATTTAAACAGGAACTCTTTTGGTCACAAATACTTCTTAAGGTCTCCTGAAATCAGTGTTCCCTGCTGGTCTAGAAGAAATCTGTCAGACCATGAGGGAGCTTTTCTAAACTGAAATACATATACAAAACTACCCAAAAATTATGCTTCACATCAGGTGCAAATCTATCTAGTGCCTTCAGAACCTCTGAGATCTGACTCCATTTCAAAAACCTCCTAAAAGAGAGATGGCAAAATGCAGTATTTCTATAACCAGCCATATTATGTAAGGAGGAGAGGCCAGCTGGGTGGGCGTTCATCTGCAGCCAGAGACAAATTATTGGGTGGACTGATTACCCGGTAACTCACGTCCCTCAGCTCCAGCAGGTCACTGCTACATGGGGGGAATGTTGGTTAGACCAGTGAGAACTTTAAGGTTCTTAGAAGAATATGGAAATCTGTACTTTTAAACATGAAATTTGACAGTTTTACTATTACTTCACATTTATAAAACACTGTGCTGGTGAAGCAAAAACAAAACAATATCAGCAACAGCAAAACACTCTGTAGGGCAGCCCTATAGATGAGCTACGAGGTTGTGACTGGCCCTGTAGAGACAGGGTTGTGGCTGATATTCAGATTAGTAAGGTATATGAAACCGAAGGGTCTGTGACAGCCAGGCCAAGACCATTATGTTGGTGACCTACCCTCCACGCACTGGTGGTTCTCCACATTCATCATTCCTGACTCAGCAGCAATGTCTGCTCAGCTGATTTCTACTTCCCTGATACAGTTTCTGCAACTGGCTTGCAGGACTGCACAAGCTCTTGGCTGGTTAGCTTCTTAACTCCCCCATATTCTTTGCTTTTGTTCCTTTTTCCTCCAAGTTTGGGGATGTTGGAAAGCCTCAGGGAACAGTCCTTCGCTTTGCTTTCTTCTTCATTTACACTCGCTTCCTCAGAGCTCTCACATAGTCTCACATCTTTTAATGCCACCTATATGCCAAGAATGTGCACATTTCTATTTCTAGCCCAATTCTCATTCCTGAACCCCAGACTTGTATATCCAAGTCTTATGTCATCTCCAAGCTAGTCAACCTTGAACCTGGTAGATCAAAGCACAAATCCTGATCTCCCCAACCCTCCTATCTTCTGCACGCACAGCCTTTCCCATCTTGATCAGGGTCTTGGCTTGACGGCAATGGATAGTTGGTCTAATTCCCTCATTTCCTTCAAGTCTTGATTTAAATGTTCTCTTCTCAAGAAGGCATAACCTGACTGTCCTACTTTAGATTGTGTGGCCCACCTTTGGTAGCTCTGATTCTTCCGACCTTGATTTATCTTCTTCCAACATACAGCATATTTTATTTATGTTTGTTGTTCAGCATCGGCCTCCCCATACCAGAATGTAAATTCCACAAGGTTTGAGGATACTTGTCTGTCTTATTTATTTCTGTCCCTTCTTTAGAATCAATGTCAGGCACACAACAGATGGTCAGTAAATATTGAATAAATACACGGTTGGGCAAATATAGGTTTACAGTGGTTAGTATGGAAATAATACAATAAATTAATAAATAATAATACAAGAATACACTCTGTGTATTCTATACACTCTGTTTTGCATAGTCACAACTGTAAACCTTCTTTCACCCCACCTTGTAAATGCCAGGTGTCACTTGGCAAACAAAGAGAAAATGTGCTTGAAACTCATGCTTGTTATTAGAGTTCAAGTGTTAATTGTCCACTGATTTCATTGAACCACAGACTTCTGGGTTTAAAAAAAAATGTCTTCCAAATGTGTTTTGTAGATGAAAATACTGTTATAGTAGGGGCAGGTTTTAAGAAATAATATATTCTATAAGATGTCTTTCCAGTAAACGTCCACCCATTGTTAATATAATGAAAATGATTTGTGCGACATTGATGTAACATGGCAATCAAGGAGAGTGGACTGGAATGCACATGTGTGAACAATGATGACTTCACTGTACTAGTCAGTGGGGACAGTAGACACTGTTGAGTGAGATGTGTACTGTATGGCCTGTGCATTCAAAATGACTGTGTGAGTAGAGCAATGGATCTGCTTTAAATTTTGCATTAACCTTGAACATTTCTCCATGAGAACTATTCAGATGATTCAGAAGGCCGCAGCTATGGGCAACTGGTGATTGGCAGCTTTATCACAACAATCCATCCCCTCATGCATCACCTCTCATGCAAAGTTTTTTGGCAAAACACCAAATCACCCAGCCCCTCTAGAGCCCAGATTTGGTGCCCTGAGACTTCTGGCTTTCCCCAAACCTAAAATCACCTTTGAAAGGGAAGAGATTTCAGACCATTGATGAGATTCAGGAAAAATATGACAGGGCAGCTGATGGTGATTAGGAGAACTGTGTGAGGTCCCAAGATGCCTCCTTTAAATGGACTGAAGCATCATTATCCTATGAACAATGTTTCTCATGTCTTGTATCTTCTTCAATAAATGTCTCTAATTTTTCATAGTATGTGGCTGGATACCTTCTGGACAGACCTTGTACAAATATATATGTGTGTATATATATGTACTTTTTTTCTGATCAAGTTTCACATTTTGTTTCATAGACCAAATATTCTAATGGATATTTGACTGTTTAAGCATTCCACCAGCTTTCTGCTAGAGTTCCAAATTTAAAATTTAAAAAAGGTACTGCAGATTTCTTCCTCAGTTGAATAGCTCATTTCCCAGTGTGTTGCTAATCTCCAGTTTTGCCCTGAAGATAGTATTTTTAAAACTTTCACACTGAGTTCCTTTGTGTATCAAAGACAAAGTTATTATCAAAATTATTACTCATGTTCTTTGTCATGCAAAAAAGCATAAGTAATGTTTTTAATAATGCAAGCCATTAAAAAGTGGATGGGCTGAATTCATTGTGTCTGTTTCTAACCTGCTTTGTAAAAGAATTTTTCTCTACACATACGGGTAACCCCTTGATGCCTGCCTGAGTCTTTCCTCCATTTTTTGGTATGGAATTGAATGTGTATTTCATTTGGAGAC
>PVJI01029679.1:0-15020 GCA_004026765.1 Micronycteris hirsuta
TAGCTCAGTCATTCCCTAGATATCAGGCTTCCCCCACCCTGTTATTACTCCCACCCTAACTATAACACAGCACCCTGAAATTCAGAAAGCAGAAATAAAATTTTAGCTAGAGAAGAAGGAACAGCCTTAAACAGTAAAAGAACCACCCAAACTATAATATTTGTCAATAGGGGATATGATTTGTGATCATTTAAAAATAAGTACTGAGCAATATTTCTATAATATTGGTAGACTTCTGTTTAAGAAAAATTCAAACAGGAACAATAAATTTATAGCAAACAACCACTTAAGGATGTTTAATTGTATAAAAGGCTTTATACATTCTAACTTTGCTAGGATCAACACTATCAACTAGTTTTATTTTTTCCTTTACAAAAACATCTTAAGATGCTCTCATATTCTGATAATGCTCCAAAAAAATCCTACCACAAACCCAGAAGGAACTCTTTAACCCTACTCTCTGGAGAATTTTTAAAATACCTTTGGCACCCTGGCTGGCGTGGCTCAGTGTTTTGAGCACCAGTCTGTGAACCACAGCATCGCCGGTTTGATACCCAGTCAGGGCACATCCCTGGGTTGCAGGCCAGGTGGGAGCATGTGAGAGGCAACCGCCCGTCTCTTTCTCCCTCCCTTCCCCTCTCTAAAAGTAAATAAATAAAATCTTTAAAAGGAAAAAAAATACCTCTGGCATAACAATAATAATTTATATCACAGAAGTTATTCAAATGAAGACTAAGAACTTTATAAATGCCTTATTTTGCATGTGGAAAAACTGAATGGCAATGGAAAAAGTTGTCTAAAGTCTCAATAGGAATCAGGACAAAGCTAAAAATAAAACTCAAATCCAATTAACTATCAAGACAGTGATCTGTTCACAAGGCAAAATATCTCAGTTACCATGGGGGATAGGCATTCTAAAAGGTAGTAGAATTAAAACATGTTATATGGTAATGATACAATCATGCGACTTATAAGTGTGTGTATAAGACAATGCTATATATATCACTGAACTCCCAAAGTTTTGTTCTTACAGATTATTTATTATTTTTATTCACTTATTTTTTGTGCTTTGTGTATACTCCTTTTCTCTGCTATTAGACTATAAGATGCTTTACGGTGGGAACCAAATCTTAGTACTTTTGTACATGTAGCATAGTGTCTTAAAAACAGTAGGCATTCAATGTGAGCATGTCTGTGTGTAAAGATTCATAGACATGCATTTGATTATCTCCTCCCAACCACCAAAGCAAGTCATTGTGAGAATCTTTGAACTTCTTTTAAAATAATCTAACCCGACATATTAAAGAATAAAAATATGATCAATATAGACTACTCCAATAATGGCAATGCACAGAGATACCCAAGATATAATGTTAAAGGTGGCCAAGAATTAATTAGCATAATTTAATTCTAATTAACTAACACCCTATCGTTATCTACAAGCTGGTATATTTCGGCAGGTGGTGTGTTATCCTAACTCTTTTGCTCCTTGACTCTTAGATGTATCCTCTGACCACCTAACTGCTTGGGGGGCAGTTACACCAGAGGGCATCAGGATGTAAGAGGAGAAATAAATTCTAATCAGTCTTCTTTATTACTTATTAACAGCTTTTATGAGGCTCTCTGAGAAGTAATAGGATAAAAATAAAGAGCAGTTTCAATTTGGGATTAAAACAACACACAGCACTTTGCCTTAAAAAACAAAACAAAACAAAACAAAACAAAACTCCTGGGAAATGAAAGGTCACTGTTTCGACTCCCAGTCAGAGCACATGCCTGAGCTGTCAGGTCCCAAGTATGGAGCATTCGAGAAGCAATGGATTGCACAGCACATTTCTATCCCTCTCTCCCTCCCTTCCCCTCTCTCTAAAAATAAATAAATAATAAAATATTTTTAAAAACTTCATATCTCATTGATCAGCGCTGAGGTTTATTTATCCATGTTACTCTCTATCTTCACTATAGTAGAGAATGGGCTGAAAGAGTTATTTTCTGGGCCTAATTTTAAACAATTACTTACAAGTTACGTTCCACTCTCTTTAAAAATTTTCTGTTGTCTTACCTCCCAGTCCAAATAATCACAGACATCTTCAAAGTTAGTGAGCAGAGACACTGAGCAGAAGAGCCGCGGCAGTTCATCCCTTGTCATTGGGGGAAAACGACTATCTTTAAGGGCACTGTTGAAAACAAAGCAAATATGAAAGCAGTCACTAGATATGAGAGTTCCTAATTTAAAATGCAGACAATTATTTGAAAAAGAGATTAAAAATATCAGTAAGGTGCCAAAGGCACAAAATAATCTTCAAATGTATTAAAAAAAGGTCCCAAAGATTTTAGTTGTCATCTTTTAATTCAAGAGATTGTATTTACTAGTCAATCTTGTGATCAATTCAATTATAAAGAATGAATGAATGATCAATCACATTTCCTCTACAGTCATTTCCTAGTGTATTTTCCTGTTACTCATAGAATCTGAAAATGTTTTGTTTTACTTTTGAGGAGAATAAAAACCATACTAGTGGAAACTTATAGGAAGACTTCTGGATCTAGTACTGGTGGAAAAAAATATATATATATTTCATGTTGCTTAAAACAGTTAATACTAGGATGGCCAGTTACCATAGAATAGCATTCAGAGTTCAAAAACAAAATAAAACAAAACAAAAAACCAATCAAACTTTCATTTTCTTTGAGCAAAAAATGAAATAAAAGAAAATGAAAAGAATCATGCAAATTACAGACTAAAAATACAAGAATTTCAGATCCTCTATGAAGGATAATATAAGCCCTGCTGTGGATCAGTGGATTGAGCACTGGCCTGTGAACCAAGGGGTTGCCGGTTCAATACCCAGTCAAGGCACATGCCTGGGTTGCGGGTCAGGTCCCCGGCTAGGGGCATGCAAGAGGCAAATTGTTTCTCTCACATATCAATAGTTCTCTCCCTCTTTCTCTCTCCCTCACTTCCTGTCTCTCTAAAAATAAATAAAATCTAAAAAAATAAAGTAGCTCATTAAGAAAGGATAATTCAAGATATGACTGAAAATTTGTGAGACTGAAGGAAATAAGGCAAAGCTAAGAAAAACAATACAACTAGGAGACCATTAATCACATCAAAGGATTTCTGAGTACATCAACTCTGACTGGATCCTGTAATTAAAGGTAGGTAAAGGACAAAAATGTAAGATCCTAATTTTTCCTGCAACAATAGGAAAATAAACAGACACAAACACATACACAGGTACTGTGGGTTCCTTGTACTTTTTAAAGAAACCACTTCCTGGTCAAGAAAAACAAACATACTTCTGATTGCACACTATATTAATGGCACTGCTGGCATTTGCGCCATTGATCCTCAAACATGTTGTATAGATCTTGTATAGCAGCTAGTCTTAGACATGTTTTGACAGATTAATCCTTAGAGGTTACAAATTTAGAACCTACAGACTGTTTGGGGTCATAAGAAAAAGTTCCGTCACCTTTTGAAATAATTTAATTCCTTATTCAGTGGCTCCCTCATTGCTGGATTTTTTTTTTCATTTTCCATCCCTTCCTTTGCATTCTGAAACTCACCCCACTGTATTATATGAATATATACCTATGTTAGTATTTTGAATGCATTTTGGTGGTGGTTCTATCCTGCTATGCAAAGGAATATGCTCATAGAAAGATACAAAGGTGTTCTATATAAAGTATAAATGATTTTTCCCAACCAAGGAAGGAGGCAAGATTAACCAAGAAAATCAGGAAATCTGTGATAATTCATAATCTGAGAATGGCATTTCACTATTTTATAATTTAACAACATAAATTTCCTATGGTCTGATTTCTTTTTATTTCTTATTGGCAAATAAAGTTTTTAAAAAGTATTTTTAAGTTCTCATTTAAAGTCAAGATAAAGACATCTGTGTGTACATAAACTCCACCTTTCCCATTCAACACATACTACACATAACGGAGGGAACTTCTAAAACACAGACCAGAAGAATCTCATGTATAAAAATCAAAAGGCCAACCACATTTCCAGTTTTTCTGCTAAAAAGAAGAAAAGCCTTACACATTAGAATAATATAAAGTGTAATTTTTGAGGTTATGGATTTTTTATTGTGGTAAAATATAGTAACATAAAATTTACCATTTTAACCATTTTTAAGTGTACAGTGCTGTGAGATTAAGTACATTCACACTGTTGAGCAACAATCACCACCATCTATCTATGGAACATTTTTTCATCTTGCTGAAATGAAACATGATACCCATTAAATACTAACCCCCTATTACCCCTTCCTCTCAGCCCATGACCAAAATTTAATTTAAATACACTTTTATAATTTCAAGTAATTATAATATTTTAAATATGTAATAGCTTTATTTGGATATACATCGTCTGTCCCCAAAAAGTCCAGCCAGTCTTAATATAACAAGAAGCGTTTGCATGACAAGGATGTAACCTGGGAGCCAAGGAGAGTGGACTGGAATGCACATGTGTAAACAATGACAACTTTGCTGTACTAGTCAGTGGGGGGGGTGGTACACACTGATGAGTGAGCATGTACTGTGTGGCTGTCACATTCAAAATGTCTCAGTTAGTAAAGCAATGAATCTGCATCAAATTTTGCATTAAGCTTGAACATTCCTCCACGGAAACTATGTGGATGATTCAGAAGGCTGCAGATCTGGGCAAAAGGTGATTGGCAGTTTCATCACAACAACATGCCTGCTCACGCATCATGTCTCATGCAGAGTCTTTTGGTGAAATACCAATTCACCCAGGTGACTCAGCCCCCACTACAGCCCAGATTTGGTGCCCTGCAGCTTCTGGATTTTCCCAAAACTAAAATCACCGTTGAAAGGGAAGAGATATCAGACTGTGGATTAGATTCAGAAAAATACAAGAGGACAGCTGATGGGTACTGGGAGAACTGTGTGAGGTCCCAAGGTGCCTACTTTGAAGGGGACTGAGGCATCACTGTCCTGTGTACAGTTTCTTGTATCTTCTTCAATACATGTCTCTATTTTTCATATTACATGGCTGGATACCTTCTGTACAGCCCTCGTAATTCACATATCCTAAAATTCATCCCATTTAAGTATATAATTCAATAGTTTTAGTATTGGGTTGGCCAAAAAGTTCATTTACTTTTTTCTGTAGAATAAGAGACACATTTTTTATTTTCACCAATAACTACTGATTTTGATATTTTGAGTATGTTGGCTATATTCCACGTTGTATAACATCGATTGTTCTCCATTAATGTCTCGATTTGATCCCAATCAACTTCAATTGATCTACCCAGCTGTAGAGCATCATCCAGTGAGAAATCTCCATTACAAAATTTCACAATCTACTTTTGACATATTCTATTAGTCACAGCACCTTCTGATCACACTGCACAAATCTTTTTGTGTTTCAGTTGTGTTTTTACGTTTCTTGAAATAATAAAGCATAATATGCTGAAAACATTGCGCATTTTCTTCCATCTTCAATATTAAAGTACCTACACAAAAATTCACCAATTTTGATAAGTTGTTTTTAGTGCATGCTCATATGACAGCTGTCACAATACAATCTCACAAAATTGTTTCAAATGAAGTTAAAGACAACCAAGTGCTACTAGAGTCATCTTACAGAAAAAAAAAAGTGAACTTTTTGGCCAACCCAATATATTCACAGAGTTGTACAATTGTCACCATTATCCAATATTAAAGTATTTTTTATCATACCCAAAAGAAAGCCCACACCCATTAGCAGTCACTCTATATTTTCCCCTTCTCCCAGCTCTTATAAACCAATAATCTACTTTCTATTTCTATGGAATCTGCCTATTCTGGACATTTCATATAGCAGGGTCATACAACACTTGGCTTTTTGTCTCTGAATTCTTTCACAGAGCATAATGTTTTTGCGGTTTCATTCATGTTGTAGCACATATCAGTACTTCATCATTTTTATTGGCTAATAATATTCAATTATCTGGATACATCACATTTTGTTGTCCATTTTATCTGCTGAAGGACATTTGGCTTGTTTCCAGTTTTTGGTTATTACGAATAAGACTGCTATGAACACTCATTTTTGAGTTTTTGTGTGGACATTTGTTTTCATTTCTCTTGGGCAGATACCTAGGAGTGGATTTGTTGGGTTGTATGATAATTCTATGTTTAACTTTTTGAGGAGCCACCAAAAACTGTTTCCCACAGCAACTGTACCACTGCATGTTCTTACCAGCAATGTATAAAGGTTTTTTCCAGTGCCCCCACATTCTTGCCAACACTTATTATCTGCCTTTTTAATTACAGTGCTAGGCCTACTTTAATGAATAATATTTTGTATCTAGCTCCAGCTTTTACATTCATTCTGGGCTTTAAAAAAATTAAGAATGTTCAGAAGGAGTAGGTGGGAAAATGCTACAAGGCGAACAATAAGAGAAACTGACAATCATGCCTTGCCATACAAAGACTCAAAAACTTCTATATTCTAAAATAGTGAAGGTGTATTAGTCATGATGGAAACAGTCTGATTTTACAAAACACTCAAACAAGATTTTTAATTTTCTTATTTTTCATCAACTCTAACATTTCATTAAATTCCTGAACACAGAAAAAGTCCAAACAGTAGGAAGCCCTCAATATCTCCAAATGCAAATTCCTAGGGAAATGAACTAACAATGAAAGCCTAGCAAGGATTTAAAAGATTATTTTAAAAGGTGAAAAATGCGACTGGAGACTGACATTGGAGCTACTAGATTGGTGTGGATAGCTGATAAACGAGAAGATTCAGCTTCCTTGAGCCCTACTCTCTTTTGTATGAAGAACATGCAGTATAGAAGCAGAGCCTTATGCAGTCCAGAGTTGGGTAGTGACTTATTCAAGGTGACTCAGCTAGTTAGTGACACAGGTGGGAAGGTAACCAAGATTCTTGACTCAAGTCTAAAATTCTTTCTACTATTTATACTTTAGTTGCCACCTTTGAATGATTATTTTTGTAATTTTAAAATTAAATGCTTGCCTTACTTGGCAATTCTGATGTCATTCCTTCAATGCCTCTTCCTAAAGAAGATAAATCATAATTTAATAGCATTCATTAGTAGATAAAGAGTAAATAAATAGAGCTAGACTTCCTGTCTACTGAAAATCTGCAGGAGAAAAAAAGATTTTAAAATATTAATATTGTCAACGGAAAGCATTTTATACCAAAGTAGTGTCTGCCAATTTAAATTCTAGGTAGCCTGAGAAACACAATGAGATCCTGTAGCAAATTCATATCAAATTCTCTTTGCTACAATAGGAATCCATTTTCTAATGTCTGAATATTGCTATGGGAAAAAACTCCACTTATGTATAAAACCCAGCTGGCTGCTTCATTACTCATATGATGGATGGGTAGGTTTAAACAACAGTTTAATTCACATACCAAATTCAAATACAGTTGATTCAAATTGGCACCTTCCCAAGAATATATTTCTCCTAATTGAGAAGCAGCATTAACATTTGTCAAAGTTAATATCTAATGTTAAATAGCACTTTAATGAAATGAATATTTTTAGAAAAGGAATTAAGAATTTAGCTATCAAAGAATCAAAGTGTTTGTGACAGTGCCTGGAAACTGTAAGAAAAAAAAAACAGCTGAAAAGAGACAAAACCTTAGATATTACAAGGCTCATCATAAACAATATAGCATGCAGTAGAAATGATGTAAGTGAATCTAGCTAGGTAGCCATTCACTCACCCACTCATTCATTCCCTCACTTTCTAAAACATTGACAATCTTGATCGATTAACCAGTGGGATGTTACTGAACTGAGAAGGGCTTTATATAGTACAGGCAATCATTTTTCAGGACAAGGAAGTAATTAAGACCTAAATTAAAAATCCCTGTTTGGATAGGTGAAGAAAAGAAAATCAACCATGTATTAGTCTAAAGTAAACAACAGATTTTTCATGAGTGGTTTCAATCATGTAGAAGTTCTGCCACTCTTCATCAGAACTTCTGAAACAGAATGCACATGTGGCATATCTGGACTCCAGAAACTTAAGAGTACTAGAATTATTCAGAACCTTTCTTTCACATTAAGTAGCAATTTTAGCTTCCCCATTATTAAAGAAAATAACAGACATAAAACAGAATGTAAAAAAAGTGACCATTCACCAAACTTAAGGGTAAAGAGAAGTGACAAAAAATATGGTAATGGTAAAGGAAGGGGCAAAGGAACCTTATTTTGGTGAGGGCTGTGACTGAAAAGGAAATTTTCCATCATTAAGCTATATGTAAACTGTATTAAATTGGGAGATTTGTTTGCTTTAGAGTAATAAATACAACCTATTTGCTGTTCAGTGAACATTAGTGGTTATTAATTTAAATATATAGAATTTTAATGTGATATGATGGGTGATTAATGGGGAATGGAGGAAAGAACTCAGGGAAGAGAAAGCATAAGAGAGGAAAAGAATATATATATATATATATATATATATGTGTGTGTGTGAATATATATATATATGAAGAAATAAAGATGGAGAGGAAGAGAAAACAAGAAGCAGGAAAAGGAAGCAGGAGGTAAAGTAAGTAAGTAAATAGAGACACACAAAAGGGACAAAGAGAGAAAGCAAGGAAGGAGGAGTGAAAGGGTAAAAGGGAAAGGGAGGTAAAGTGTGACAGATTCTGTAGGTTTCCATATATATTACTTGGCTCCTATCCTATAGGATTTATAGGCTTTAGAGTGTTTAGTGCTACTGATTAGCTTAAAGTTCTTGCATGGCTCAAATTTAGAATTCCTAAAAACTTCTACTCTCTGAGATAGCTACAGGTGCCCGCTAGGAGGGAAAAATACTCTTTGGGCTGCATGCTGTGATGATGACCAGAGCAATATTGTCAAGAATTTGCCTCCCAGGCACCAGTTCCTCACCTCTAAGTTAGGAGACTAGGTAGTGAATTTGACTCAGTGGAGCACAACTAAAACTGGAGGAAAAAGATACATAGAAAAACAGATGGCTAAATGTTTAGTTTATATGGCACATATTCCTCATTTTCCTCCATGTAATGTCCACATAATGCTCTCCCTGCAGAGATTCTGGATTTACTCTATCCTGTTTTTAGAAATAAATTACCAGAAACAGTGTTTTGTTTTAATTATTTTTCTGATGAAAATCTTTTAAAATATATTCTACCCAAGTAAAATGAACATAATTTAATTTTCTCTTTGTGACTCAGGTTCATCTTTAAGACTTAACATGATTTTGGGTCATTCATTACTATACAATAAATATTAGAACAGTGCCCTCAATGGTCTTGGCCAGAAAAAACAAACAAACAAACAAAAACTGTGGGTCTGGAAAGGAGATTATAGTATGACCACCAACAATTTTCATCTTGGGAAATTTGAAAATATGAGGTCATCTGTGCTTTCAAGAGAATGTAACACAAAGTAACCTGACATAGACTTTCAAAGTTCCCAGGGATCTCATTCTTCTGTTATCTGAGTTAGGACACTATAAACCGAACCACCTCTCAAATCAGATTGAACGTAAATTTTATTGACTTCTCTTAGAATTTAGAAACCTCTACAGTCCCGACCAAGTATCATTTCCCCAGGGTCATTAAAAGTGTGTCTCCAAGGTATGACAACAGTTCCCTGTGACTTACTGCCCCAGCTCCTAAAACCTAAAAATGAAGCCATAATTAATACATGAGCACTATCTCACAGTCCCATAGAACACAGAATATAGCACAGTAGAATGGCCAAGAATTTGGATTCTGGGATCAGACATACCCCCATTTGGATCCTGGTTGTGTGACATCTGGATAAGTCTCTTAACCTGTGCGACCCTCCATTAATTACCTCATCTATAAAATGGGAGTAATAATAGTACCTGCCTCTCAGAGGTACTATAACAAATAAAATAATAACACCTGCATAAGTGTTTTGCATATGCTAGGTGCTTAATAAGCAGTGCCTGTCAAAGAACTTTGATTATCAGCACATTTGTTAAGTTCATGCCCACAGGGCTGGCCCATGTCATGGCTTTGCTAAAAGGAAAGGAACCCCAGGACTAAGAATGACGCTTCAAGCTTGATATTGGAGATCTAAATAAGTTATCTTCTGTAGAAATTAAATGTGGCCATCCCCTGGGGATACTGGCTACCTTTTAGGGTTCTGGGTTTTTCTGAGAAGGCTTCATTTTCTTTAATTTTCAAAATTCATCTGCCCTATATCTTTTATTGTGTGAAGAGTCATTGAGCATATAAGAATAGCTGATTACAAAATAATATATGGATATATCATGTTGGCCAAAAAGTCCATTCAGTTTTTCCGTAAGATGATTCCAGTACTGTTGTCTTTAGCTTCATTTGAAATAATTGCGTTAGATTGTATTGTGACAGCTGCCCTACCAGCATACATTTAAAAAAACTTATCAAAATTGGTGAATTTTTGTGTAGCCATTTTAATATTGAAGATAAAAGAAAATATACAACTTTTTGGCATAGTGTGCTTTATTATTTCAAGAAAGGTAAAAATGCAACTGATGCGCAAAAAGAATTTGTGCAGTGTATGGAGAAGGTCATGGGACTGATCGAACATGTCAAAACTGGTTTGCGAAGTTTCTTGGTACTACTGACATTTTGGCCAAATGAGTCTTTGCTGTGGGGCTGTCTTATGCATTAGAAGATGTTTAGCAGCACCCCTGGCCTCTGCCCACTAGAAGCCAATAGCGGGAGGTAGCTGACATACTCCAAATATCCAAATCAATAAAGTTATTGGTGAAAATGAAAAATGTATCTTTTATTTTGTGGGGAAAAAATGGACTTTTTGGCCAACCCAATATAAAAGACTTATTAAAATCACATATGATAGGAATGCTGAGGAGTGGTCAAGGTTAACTTCTTTACTGGAAGGATCTGTTTTACAATCGCTGCTTCTAGTTTGCTAGTTACCAAATGACACAGAATTGCAGGAAAATATATAGAAATAAAATGTACTCACATTTTTTTTTCTAGTAACAAATCTACTACATTAAGTAAGGTGCCTCTTTATCAAGAAGTTCCATCATCTTGCAGGTGTGCATTCATATACTGCTTTGTTATGCTTTCTTAGTTTTCGTGAATTAGATTTTTAAAAATCTCCAGGGCAGGGATTGTTTTTTTACATACACACAAGAAATGTTTACACAGAAACGTAATGCAGTGCCATGAATTACATATGTTTGACTTGTCTTCAACGGATTAAGTGATATTATTGTATGCAAATTCAATTCAGCAAAACAAGACCAAACTCTATAGGCAGCAGAGAATGAGAGACGAGAAGCTCCCTGCTTTCATCATCTAAACTGGTGGTCTCCAAATTGTTTTTACTCAGCATTCTCAGCAAGTTTGAATACATATCTCCAAATGTGATATTTATTTATAAAGTATATGCATTTACTACTATCAGTAGTTAATATAACCAAAGCACAATATATACTTAGAGTAAACTTTGTTCTTAAAGACAGCAGGTATAAATGTGTATTTCCAATAATGTTCTTGATAATTTCTCTTGGGGGCTGATATCTTGTCAGATCTGGTTAGATTATTAGTTTTTACTTTATAGCTTGGCCAACCAGGTTACAAGGTAACTTAGAAGTGCCAGCTAGACAAGTGTTTCTGTTCCTCCTATGGTGTTTTTGGCTCTAGCTGCTTCATCTGCAGGTGGGAGCATACACGAGTATACCTGCTGGAAGAGGAAACACACCAACAAAGGAACCACCAACAGATAACAATGGAAGAAGGTGAGGGAGGGAATGGAAGCCACACTAACATCCACCTAGGACCAATCTGGAAACACAACTAAATGGTGGAGAAATTACCCAGAACAAACAACTGAACAAGAGTGAGAAAGAAGCCTCGAAACCTCATACACTCAAAATAACCAGCTTCAACACAACCTGCCCACAACTGCACAACAGAATACAAGATGTGGTAGATGGAGTGATCCTCAGTTAACCAGCTGGAGGAAGGACCAACCAAAGAAAGACACAACAACAATCAAAACCCAAAGACATACAGAGAGGCAACATAAATAACAGCCCAAGACAAGCAAGCTCAGGAGATGAAGCAGACTGCACCCCTGACTCTCACAGATATTCTACCATAGAAGTTCATACCATAAACCCAGGGAGTCAGAACAGATCAATTTAAGTAGAGGCTAACAAGGAGAGTTTTACAAACAATGAGAAGACAAAGAAGCAAATCCCCAAATGAAAGGAAAGGAGGAAGCCCCAGAAAGAATGCTAAATGAAATAGAGGCAAATCAACTATCAGATATGGAGTTCAAAGCAATGGTTATGAAGAAGCGCAATGAGCTCACAAAGAATTACCAAAAACTACAGGGAAACTATAATGAACTCACTGCAAACTACATCAACATGAAAAAGGAAATAGAAACTATCAACAAGGGCCAAGAAGAAATGAAGAATACAATTTCTGAACTGAAGAACACAGTACAAGGAATCAAAAGCAGGCTCGATGAAGCAGAGGATTGGATCAGCGAGCTAGAGGACAAGGTAGAAAAAAAACACACAGAATGAGAAAGAAAAGGAAAAGAGGCTCAGAAAGAAAGGAGTTAAGGGAAATTCAGAACAACATGAAACGTAATAATATGCATATAATAGGGATACCGGAAGGAGAAGAAGAAGAGCAAGGGATAAAAAACCTGTTTGAAAAAGTAACGATGGAAAACGTCCCTAATTTGATGAGAGAAAAAGTCACACAAAACCAGGAAATGCACAGAGTCCCAATCAAGAGGAACCCAAAGAGGCCTACTTCAAGACACATCATAATTAAAATTGCAAAATTCCAAGAGAAGAGAGAATCCTAAAGGCAGCAAGGGAGAAACAGTAAGTAACATACAAGGGAGCCCCAATAAGACTAGCAGCTGACTTCTCATTGGAAACACACAAAGCCAGAAGGGGATGGCAAGAAATATTCCTAGTAATGAAAACTAGAGGCCTGCAACCAAGACTACTCTATCCAGCAAGTCTCTCAATTAATAATGGAAGGAGAACTAAGGAGCTTCCCAGACAAAAGAAGCCTCAAAGAATATACCGCCTCCAAACCAGCTCTGCAAGAGAAGCTAAAGGGTTTGCTTTAAGAACAGGAAGAAAGATACTGAGAGAGAGAGAGGAACACAGATACAAAAAAATTGCAATGAATAAGTACCTATCATTAAAACCTTAAAAACTAATGGATTACATACTCTAATCAAAAGACATAGAATAGCTGAATGGATAAGAAATCATGACCCACACATATGGTGCCTACATGAGACCACCACAGAACAAAAGACCTACACAGACTGAAAGTGAAGGGCTGAAAACAAATATTCCAAGCAAACGGACAGGAAAAATAGCCAGGGTAGCAATACTCATATCAGACAAGACAGGCTTCAAAAAAAAAGCCAAAAAAAAGAGATCCAGAATCTCCCGGCCAAGATGGAGGCGTAGGTAGACACACTGTGCCTCCTTGCACAACCAGAAGAGGAAAAACAACAATTTAAAAAACAAAAACAGCCAGATCTGACAGAAAACTGAACTGAGTGGAAGTCCAACAACCAAGGAGTTAAAGAAGACACGTTCATCCAGACCAGTAAGTGGGGCAGAGCCAGGTGGAGAGTGTTTAGCGAGACCCAGTTTGTGGAGCTGTACAGGCAACATTCCAGCTGCCTGGAGAGGCCCGTGGCAGGCGCACTTGGCGAAACCGGGGCTAAGACTGGTGGACTGGGCTGTCCCTCATTAGCACGCAGATAAACCAGGAGGAAAAGCTGGGGAGCGGAACAGACCACGCAGCCTACCTATACAGGAAAATAAAACCTCAAACCACCGACTGAAAACACCTGTGGGGGCTGTGGCTGCAGTGGGAGGAATTCCCGGCTTCACAAGAGAGTTCGTTGGAGAGACCCACAGGGACTTGGAACTGTGCAGGCCCACCCACTGAGCCCGGAGACAGGACAGAAGGGCCCAACTTGCTTGTGGGTGGCTGGAGAAGTTCGGAGAACAGAGCAAGCACCATTGTTCTCACAGAACCCGCCCCCACAGACAGCATCACCACGCAACGACTCGGGTTACCCGGCCCGGGTGAACACTTAAGGTTCCGCCCCTTAAAGTAACAGGTGCACTGAGAAAAAAAAATGGCCCAAAGGAAAGAACACATCAAAGCTCCAGAAAAAAATACAACTAAGTGACAAAGAGATAGCCAACCTATCAGATGCACAGTTCAAAGCACTAGTAATCAGGGTGCTAACAGGATTTGAAGAAAGATTGTCACAATTATTTGAAAAAATAAAGGATAATATAAAGGGTATGAGGGGAAATCAGCAGGGAACCAATAGGAATGAGAAGGAAACTGGGACTCAAATAAATGGAGTGGACCAGCAGAAAGAAAAAAACATCCAACCAGAAAAGAATGAAGAAACAAGAATTCAAAAAACTGAGGAGAGGCTTAGGAACCTCCAGGACATCTTTAAACGTCCCAACATCCGAGTCATAGGGGTGCCAGAAGGAGAAGAGGAAGACCAAGGGATTGAAAACCTATTTGAACAAATAATGAAGGAGAACTTCCCCAAGCTGGTGAAGGAAATAGATTTTCAGGAAGTCCAGGAAGCTCAGAGAGTCCCAAAGAAGTAGGATCCAAAGAGGAACACACCAAGCCACATCATAATGACATTACCCAAGATCAAAAATAAGGAGAGAATCTTAGAAGCAGCAAGAGAAAAGGGGACAGTTACCTACAAAGGAATTCCCATAAGGCTGTCAGCTGATTTCTCAAAAGAGACCTTACAGGCAAGAAGGGGTAGGAGAGAAGTATTCCAAGTCATGAAAGGCAAGGACCTACATCCAAGAATACTCTATCCAGCAAAGTTTTCATTTAGAATGGAAGGGCAGATACAGTGCTTCTCAGATAAGGTCAAGTTCAAGAAGTTCATCACCACCCAGCCTTTATTGTATGAAATGTTAAAGGGAGTTATATAAGGTATGGAGGAATATCAACAGGG
>PVJI01029680.1:0-15020 GCA_004026765.1 Micronycteris hirsuta
TGGATTTCTTCTTCTCCTTCTGGCAGCCCTATGATCCGTATGTTGGGACGTTTACAGATGTCTTGGAGGTTTCTGAGCCCCTCCTCCATTTTTTGAATTCTTGTTGCTTCATTCTTTTCTGGTTGGATGTTTTTTTCTTTCTGCTGGTCCACTCCGTTGATTTGAGTCCCAGTTTCCTTATCTCTATTGGTTCCCTGCAAATCTTTCCTCATTTGTTCAAGCAAGTTCGTTAATTTTTCGTCGAATTCTGAAAGCATCCTTATTACAAGGGATTTGAACTGTGCATCTGATAGGTTAGCTATCTCTTGGTCGGTTAGCTCTGGGGTTTTGATTTGTTCCTTTCTTTGGGCCATTTTATTTTTTTCCCCCTCGGTGAGCCTGTTACTGTAAGGGGGCGGAGCCTTGGCGATCCCCTGTGCAGGGAAGCTCCTTGTAGTTGTGTTGGGACGTAGCCTCTGGGGGCGGGACCTGAGCTCACAATGGCGCCTTCTCCGCTCTCCGCACCCACACCGCCTCCTGCAAGCAATTTGGGCCCCTCTGCGCTGGCTCCGGGGGTCGCTCTGGGGTCGCTGGACGGGCTGCACAGCTCCAATCCCCCTTGGGTCTCCCCAGCGAACTTTCCTGTGAGGCCGGGAGTTCCTCCCGCCGCCGACTCCACCCCCACAGGCGCTCTCAATCTGCACCAATGGGTTGCGCACTGCTTTCTTTCCCGGTTTCTCTGCATGCAAATGCAGACCTGCCCAGTCCACAGGTCTCGGCCCTGCTGGGTCCAGATGAGCCTGGCGCAGACCGTGCTTCAGTTGGGGCCCGTCTCAGTGTGCTGCAGCCCTGCGGGAACCGCCCCTCCAACTGTGGACCTGCCGTCTGCTTACCAGCTCACCGCGGGGTCGCTGAGTGCTCTCCCTCCGCCCTGCACCTTCCGGCTCACCAAACTAGATGAATGTATCTTCTTTAATTCCTTGGTTGTCGGACTTCCTCTCAATATGATTTTCTGTCAGATCTGGCTGTTTTTGGATGTGTAGATTTCTGATTTTTTTCCTTGTTTGGTTGTGCAAGGCGGTATGGTGCATTCACCTATGCTGCCATCTTAGGAAGTCTAGAACTAGTTTTAAGGACTGAGATTTCATGACTTTTATTTTTTCTTATAGGTTCTCAAAAGAACAAAGAGAAACTTTTTTTTTAAAGAATGGAATACAACTTACTTTGTCTTGGCAATTACTGCTGATCCCTTTTATAAGGTTAAGATACATTATGGCACCTTACTGATCTTATTTTTCTTATATCTTAAAGAACTTTGCTATTTTAACATCCCAGGAATTATTGCATTATTACTCATTAATTATTCTCCGCTATGTTAAAAAGGCTAAAATAATAATATGAGAATCATGGAATAGCCCAGAAGGTTAAATTACATTCTCAAAGTCATGTGTTGTCCTTCAAAAATGTATAAAGAAATCTGAAAACACATCTCTGTAGGCTTTTTAAGGGTAAACACAGTTGAAAATTCAGAAATTTAAATATTCTACAAAGAAAATTGAGAGAGGATTGTTTCCCAATTATTAGATCAACCAGAAGATGAATCCAAAGAGACAGCAGCATGTTAGACTAATGGTGATGGTGAAATTGGTCATATAATGGAAATCTCAGCCTATGAGTCTACAGATGTCGATATCCTAGATACAATTTTTCAAACTTATCTATGAGGAAAAAATATATTTCCAAGGACAAAAAGAAAATATGGTATTCTTATCCAGCTAGTCCTAGAGTAGAAAGGACTTTATTGGGCAATATTTTGTGACAGGAACTGGATTATCATGTTTCTGTAGGAAAATTTACTTGATATAGTTCATAAGTGGAGGCATGCTAAAAGCAGTTGTACATCCAAAGATGAATAGGTGGAAAAAGATGATGTAGAAATGGAAAATAAAACATCATAAATCAATCATTCTAAATGATGTCTAGCATTATAAAAATAATGTTTTGCAATTATGGTGCAAAGAGGTTGGCCATCCTCTCTTTAGCAAAATTATGAGCCATCAAATTTCCCAGAAGTATTATATTTTGACATTTTAAGTAAAGGGAGAAGAACCAGAAGCAATGACAAACTAAAACCTATGAAAGAAATATTTGAAATCTGGCATTGGTATTTACATGATGAATCTGTTCTAGATTTGTGCATGACAGTTGATGACTAGTTAGTTACATTCAAAGGATGTTGCCCATTTGGGAGTAGATATACCTTCAAAACCAGAAAAATATGGAGTAAAAATTTGATTTACTATGCCTAAATTCTAATTAAACTTTCTAATAAAACTTTTGTATTACCCCTTTATCCTTCTCTTCATTATTTATATGATGACTTAAATGTAACACTATAAAAAGGTCCATTATACTACTGGCTAAGTGGTTATGACTGTTTTTCATGGTATATTGAGGGTTAAAGAGGAGACTATGCTGGTTTCAAAGTTAATAAATGACATTCAGGGGGTTTAACTCAGGTTGACCAGTCTTTACTTTCTATGCCATGATATCTTTGAACAGGCCTGATATCTTTGGTTACAGTCCCCGTGAACTGGGTATTTCTGATGCTGGAGATGGATGGACAGACTCGTCATGACAGTAGGATGGCATAACACTGACTATCTGAATGGATGAGTTTGTCCTAAGACTTGCGTTGGGGAGCTGAGGACTTTGGTACTTCCTAGTATTTTTATGTAACTGTTGTGTACTCATGGTTCATCTTATCTCCCAATATGTATGTAAACCTTTAGAGGGCATGGGCAATAATAGTGTTAATTTCTTTGTTTTAATTGAAAAACATTTTATTAAATTTATTGGGATGACATCGGTTAATAAAATTATATAGATTTCAGGCATAAAATTCTATAATGTATCATCTGTTTATTGTGTGTTCACCACCGCAAGGCAAGTCTTCTTCCATCACCATTTATTCCCTCTTTAACCTCTTCTACCTGTCCTACCCCCTTTCTTTTGAATTCTCCTCTTCTCTCTAGCACATAGCAAATATATCAGAAATCTTTCCTTTATGGACAAAACTAAACCTAAGCAGAAAACAAAATCAAGTTCCTCATCATGGCGCAGTGGAAAGAAGTTGGTTCAGCCAGCAGTCATTGAATCCCAGCTCTGTGCCAGGCCTTGTGCTAGAGATGTGCTACTCGTTTCCGCCCTCAAGGAGCTCTTGGTCGAGCAAATCAGATAACCCAAGGAGAACAACGAAAATGCCTGTTCCCTTGCTGTCTGTGGTGTTAACATATACATGTGCTGGATCTCCCAGCACTAGGTTCTGTTACACTATGTGCTTATACATAGCAAACAGGCCTTTGGTTCAGGGTTTGAGGCTGACTGTACTCCAGTTTCCTAGCACTGCCAGTTTCGGAGTTCATTCTTTGACTCCCATTTCTGGTCTTTTGGCTCTGCCTCTTTACTAGAGATAAACCCTTACAGCATATTGTTCACTATCTGAGGTGTCGATATTATCAAGGATCTACTAATTAACAAGGGCCTGGAGTTCTGGCCTTAGTCTCATCCATACATCCTGGATCTAATATGTGATCAGAAAACAAAGCAGACTGTTATCCGTATAGAGATTTGAATGAATGAACAGATTGAAAGGCAGTATTTCTAGGTATCTGGTCAATTTCTGGCTCAGCAATTTGTTATGATTTGGATCCAAGGGCACTCCAAGCCATATAATAACATCCATCCATTGAAATTTAGGCAAACTATTGAGGATACAGCTCTGCTTTGCTTCAGGGCTCAAGTGTGAAAGCAAACCATGAGTACTGGCAACTCATAGAACTGGGTTCAGATAGGTCACTTATTGTATGACCTTGATAAGGTGTCTAACTTCTCTGGTCTGTCTCAGTTTCCACATTTGTAAAATAGGGTAACAGCTGTATCCACCCCAGGGTGGTTGTGTGTGTTCAATGAGCTCATGGGTATAAAGCCCTTAGTACAATACCTGGCACAGGGTAAGCTCTCAGATGATAGCTGCTATTGGTATTTTGGTCAGCCTGACCTCTGAGACCTGCCTGAGGGCAGTAAAGCATGGTGTCACAGAGCTCCACTGGGGCTTATTGCCATTTCTGGCAGCATTTTTCCTCTCCAGGTGTTCCCTCTGAGGTTGATGGAAACTCCAGGCTCAGAACTGGGGCAGGGGTAAAATTATGCTGTCCCTTTCCTGTGTGCATGTCCTCTGAGCTAGAGATGGCTGTGCTGAGGAAGCCTGTCTGGGAGCAAAACTTGGGTTGACAGAGACATTGCTAGGGCCAGTGGACTGGGGCATTAACATTCCTCTGGCTTTGATTTAATTTTTTTGACATGCCTCTTGCTCTGCCTCATGTGTGCCATCTGCTATCTGCCTGCTGTTTGAAATACACTTAGGATTTTACTTACGAATCCAAAGAAGGCATTTATTTTCATGAGAAATGGTTTCCCTTTATACATTCTTTCTTATGAATACAAAAGTAATAAAGTTAGAAACATATGAACGGATAACATCCACCCTCCCCATTTCTACTCTCCAGAGATAATTCCAGTTAAGTTTGGTATATATTCCTCCTGATGTTCTGCCTACAGTATTTGGGGAATCTGTGCTTTATGCAAGGAATGTCCTGAGGGCCTCACATAATTAGAATTTGGCATTATTTGAAGCCAGTCTTAACAAAGGAAAAACAGATTTTGTTTATCAGCTGAAGTGGTGCCACCATGTGGCAATAGTGTAAACATTACTTATAATTCACATTGCCTTAAAACTTTGAAATTATGGGATTCTCGGTGACATTTTAATTTGGGGAGATATGAATTTTTTCACATGTTGTATATAAACTGGAACTAAAATATTTTTATATCGAAATCTTTCAAATTCTTATAATTTAAATTTATTTAAAATGTGACTCTACTGTGCTAACTTTGAAAATGGGGTCATATTACAAAAGCTGTTCCAAAACTTGCTTTTTAAATTCAGATAACAGTATGTTTTGGGTCTTCTCTCATGTCAGGAAATATACTTTACCTCTTTCTATTTAAAGTCTGTAGATCATTCCTGTATAGTAGTGTATCCTAATATATTTAACCAGTCATCCATTTTGATGGATATTTCTCCCCAGGAATAAGTTCTCCCTTCCCCACCTTTCTTCCATCAAATTTATACTCAGTACCAGAGACCTGGAGAAATCTAAATATTTCTTAGTGCCAGAGACTTGAAGCCAGATCACATCAAACTTCTGCCTCTTGGTGACCGCCAGGGCAGTGGCAGCCCTGACCAAGGACCCCAGATGTCATGTGCCTTTTTCTCCTTGAAGCACTCTTGACATTGTCACTGAAATGACCTAGTCTTGTGTCACAGGGTGGATTCTGTGGAAGCAGATGCTGAAATAGAGTTTGGGTGCAAGCTATTTATTAGAAATTTAATACTGGTGAAGTAAAGGAGAGGGAGCGGGATTGAGCAAAGGAAGGTGAACTCTGAAGCTGGCTGGTCAGAGTTGGCCAACCTTGTGGGGAAGGTCTGGATCAAGGACTGTTCAGTAGAGTTGTCCTCTGTAGGGCTGCAATGGCTTGGTCTTTTTATATTTCTGCCTTGCTCAGTCATTAGATGCAGATCATTCATGGAAGGGCATGATCTCAAGTGAGGCAACACTTTGCTGCTGAGTCTGGCCGAAAGGAACTGCCATCTGGAGGTTGTCAGCTGACCTCATTCCTGGCAGCTGGGCATTAAGTCCTTCTTTGAATCAGGATCTGGACAGCCCAACTCTGTGACAACCACATCTGGTCTCCCATCCCCTCCCATGTGCATAGTAGACTCCTCTACAGGTCTGGCAGCCTCAGGGATTTTACATACGATGTCCAGCTAGGATTTTGGAAGTTTGCAAGAGGAAAGGTCTTATTGCCTCATCATGGTAGAGGCCAGGCAGAGTGGCAAGCAGTTTTCTACTGGGACATAGACACTAGGCTAGGGACTAGGTTTACAGACAGGCAGGGTACTTGTATGCATTGTGAGGATGTCTGTTCACTTATGTATGTGCCTGAGTGAGATATGGGTATTCTACTATCTTCCGCTGCCTGCATGAGGTATGTAGTGGCATTCAAGGAATTCTACTTATTGATCAATTGTTCATAGGATTTCAGATAGACTATCAGGTTTTGTTTCTGCCACTAGCTCTCTCAGATTGGTTTCCTCTGTAAATTGGATGAACCATGCACTTCATATTTCCTGGTGACCTGCTATGTTTGCCTTTAGGCTGTGCTTTGAAAACAAGACACTAGGAGACCATACTCTTAGCATCAACAAGACCCCATCCACAGAATTAATAAGCTCCTCTCAGAGTGAATTTGAGCAGTACCTAGCCATACTCCCTGAATCAGAGTCTCTAGCTGGGGTACCTACTACCCCATTTGGATAAGTTCCCAAGATGATTCTGATGAGTGGGTAACTGGTTGCTTTAATTGTTCCCCTAGTGCTTCTCACGTGAGTTTCATTTCCCCAATCAGATTGTTTGCTTCAGGAGGAGTATTGTGTGTTTTGATGCTATGAGCTTGTAGACATGTAGTAGAGGTTTAGTTTGCTATAGGTTACTGTTTGTTTGCCTGTGTGTGTGCCCAATCCCATAAGCACTGGTGGGACTCTCTAAGATCAGAGATGAGGAAGTGTGTGTGTGTTCACATGCACACACACACACATTGGAGAGGATGATAATCTATGGCAACGATATATTTTGCTACCTTTTGATGTGTATAAAATTTCACACTCTCTTTTCCATGCAGTTTGAAATTTTAAAATAAATATGACTAAAAGCAAACCAAAGCATTATAACAAGAATATGCTTTTATAAATTATACATTTGGATGTTCCTCATTCCTCCAAAAATGCCATAGCTACAATAAAGTGTCATTAATTCAGTCAAATTGGTGCAATTTTGAACAGTGAGAAATATGAATTGATTAATAAAGAAATAGTATTATATCTTTTTAAAAAATACTCACCCAAGTCCCGGCCAAGATGGAGGCATAGGTAGATACACTGTGCCTCCTTGCACAACCAAAAGAAGGATAACAACAAATTTAAAAACAAGAAACAACCAGAACTGACATAAAATTGAATGGTATTGAAGTCTAACACCAAGGAGTTAAAGAAGAAACATACACCCAGACTGGTAGGAGGGGAGGAGATGGTCAGCCGGGAGGTGAGGACTTGTGGCAAGGCGGTGGCTGGTGCACCGGTTGGTCCCAAATTTGCATGCAGATAAACTGGGATAAACTACTATGGAGTGAGACAGACTGTGCAACCTAGGGTTCAAGTGTGGGGAAATAAAGACTCAGAACCTCTGGCTGTAACAATCTGTAGGAATTGCGGTGGTGGGAGAAACTCCCAGTCTCACAGGAGAGTTTGTTGGAGAGACCCACAAGGTCCTGGAATGTACATAAACCCACTCACCCAGGAATAAGCACCAGAAGGGTCCAACTTCCTTGTGGGAAGTGGGGGGAAGTGATTGTAAGAGCCAAGAGCCAAGCAAGTGGCACTGTTCCCTCTCAGAACCATCCCCCACTTACAGCGCCATAAAGCAGTGACCTGGGTTGCCCCACCCTGGCAAATACCTAAGGCTCTGCCCCTTACTACATATCAGGTATGCCCAGACAAAAAAAAAAATATGGCCCAAATGAAAGAACAGATCAAAGCTCCAGAAAAAAATGCAACTAAGCAATGAAGAGATAGCCAACCTATCAGATGCAGAGTTCAAAACACTGGTAATCAGGATGCTCACAGAAGTGGTTAAATATGGTCACAGAATAGAGAAAGAAGTGAAGGCTATCAAAAGTTAAATAAAGGAAAATGTGCAGGGAACCAACAGTGAAGGGAAGGAAACTGGGACTCAAATCAACAGTTTGGAGCAGAAGGAAGAAATAAACATTCAACCAGAACAGAATGAAGAAACAAGAATTAAAAAAATGAGGACAGCATTAGGAACCTCTGGGACAATTTTAAATGTCCCAACATCCAAATCATAGGGGTGCCAGAAGGAGAAGAGAAAAAGAAAGAAATTAAAAACTTACTTGAAAACATAATGAAGGAGAACTTCCCCAATGTGGTGAAGGAAATAAACTTCCAGGAAGTCCAGGAAGCTCAGAGAGTCCCAAAGAAGTTGGACCCAAGGAAGCACACACCAAGGCACGTCATAATTACATTAGCCAAGATTAAAGATAAGGAGAGAATCTTAAAAACAGCAAGAGAAAAGGAGACAGGTACCTACAAAGGAGTGCCCATTAGACTATATCAGCTGATTTCCCCAAAGAAACCTTACAGGCAAAAAGAGGCTGGATAGAAGTATTCGAAGTCATGAAAGGCAAGGATCTACATCCAAGATTATTTTATCTAGAGAAGATATCATTTAGAATGGAAGAGCAGAGAAAGTGCTTCCCAGATAAGGTCAAGTTAAAGGAGTTCATCATCACCAAGCCTTATTATATGAAATGTTAAAGGGACTTATCAAAAAAAAAGAAGATGAAAAATATGAACAGTAGAATGACAACAGACTCACAACTATCAACAACGGAACCTAAAAAACAAAACAAAACAAAGGTGAATTAAGCAAACAACTGATCACAGGAATGTAGATCACATGGAGGTTTATCATTGGGGAGGAGGAGAGGGGAAATGGAGTAAAAGGTACAGGGAATAAGTAGCATAAATGGCAGGTAGAAAATAGACAGGAGGAGGTTAAGAATAGTATAGGAAATGTAGAAGCCAAAGAACTTATATGTACTACCCATGGACATGAACTAAAGGGGGGTGATGCAGGTGGGAGGGGCTGTGCAGGGTGGAGGGGAATAAACGGGTAAAATGGGACAACTGTAATAGTATAATCGATAAAATATATTTAAAATAAAAAAAATTCTCACCCAAGGATATGTTTTTTGATTTTAGAGAGAGAGAAAGAAACATTGATGTGAGAGAGAAACATTGATTGGTTTCCTCCCATATATGCCCCAACCAGGAATTGAACCTACAACCTAGGCATATGCCCTGACCAGGGATCGAACCCACAACCTTTTGATATATGGATGATGCTCCATCCAACTGAAGCACCTGGCCAGGGCAATTCTTTTTAACCTTGTGGTAAGTCAGATGATCAATAATATTTCAACTATAGTACCTTCCCAATTTTTATAATGAATAGGAAAGAGTTATTATTTATTGATAACTATTTTTAAAAAATGAATTTGTCACACTTCTAAAATGCAGTTTATCTTCTTAGAGAAATTAAACATATCCCAAGATTTATTAGCTGTATGGTCTTGGGCAAGATGCTTTATTTCTCTGAGATACTATTTTTCATCTGTAAATAGAAATGATAATACCTAATCTATAGGCTGTTTATATAAACTAAATGTAATAATGCATGTAAAACAGTTAACATAATACCTGTTACATAATCATTGGCCAATGGATATTAAATGCTATTATTTAAATCTTTAAAAAAAATTTATTTATTGACTTTTGAAAGAGCGAAAGGAAGGGAGGGAGAGAGGGATGGGGAAGGGGGAGAGAGATACAGAGAGAGAGAGAGACATTGATTTGTTGTTCCACTTATTTATGCATTGATTGGTTGATTCTTGTATGTGCCCTGACCAGGGATTGAACCTGCAACCTTGGTGTATCGGGTTGATGCTGTAACCAACTGAGCTCCCTGGCCAGGGCTTAAATGCTATTATTGTTTATAATATGATGATGAAGATGATGTCTGTACCGTTATTTACAACCCAACCCAATCTGTGTAACCTGGAGCAAGTCACCTTACTTACCTGAGCTCCAGTTTCCTAGTCTGTAAAACAGGGACAATAAAACTTGTTTGATAAGGTGATTATGAGGATAAAATGATGTATTTGTTGAAAGTGTTTTTAAACTGGAGTTCACAAAGCCTCACATCTACCTTACTTACACTGTTTATTTGTTTAATAGATCTTTCATCCAAAATAGTAACAGTATACACTCCATTGCAATTTAGGTGCAGTCAATATATGTTTTGAATGAATAAAAGGTTTAGATGAAAGAAGAGATAATTTTTAGAATGCTCAGTAGGAACATTCTTGGGGGACATTGCTCTGCAGGCTGTAAGGAAGATCTATTCTTAAGTTATAACATTTCAGTTGTTGAGCAAATACTCTAAACAGGCAGAAAGGAGATTAGCTGTGACCTTAAAACTAGACAAGACCACATTTATGGGAGAACAGATGCTTATCCTCATCAAGAGGAGACTAGCCTCTTGTCCTAGAAGGACTTGGGCTGGGTGGGTACCGGGCTTTGGCCAAAAAGCCATTCAACATGAAGATAACCTCCATGGGGATCATCAGACAGTCCCTAGAAGCCTGTGAATACAAATTCTCCTAGTTTCCTTTTTGTATTTGGGGGTTCACAGAGTTTCCTGTGGGAAATGAATGAAACTTTTGAAAGGCTAAGTGAATGACTAGCCAGCAATATTCATCCAAAGATAAAATAGCAAACAATTTGTGCTTCAGAAGACATTTAGATCTGTAGATCAACCAGGGATGTGTGCAGTCAAGTTGCTTCAATTTCATTACTTATTGATTTAATAAGCTTTAGTAGCAATGCTGCTTTTAAACAAAATGTTCAAGGAATGGAATTTTCTGGCTAACTTACCTTTCTGAGCTGACCATGTATACCTAATTGTGAAAATGCTATTGTTAAAGTTGATTTTCAAATTAGAATGTGAAAACCTAAAGGAAGAGGATATTTGTACATGAAAAGGTACACAATAGTATTGCTAACCTTCTTCTCCCTTTTCAGAGAACACTTAAATTTTTAAACATTCATGGCAAACAGGAAAAAACAATTGCATGAATTCCTCAGCTTGCAACTCCTTTGCATATATGTCTTAAGTATTTTCATATTTTCCTGAAAAAGGTTTATTTTATTTTTCTTAAAGTAGGATTTTTTTAGTGTTCAGGATGTTTATTAGAAGTGTCCTTTGGATCAACACTCATGAAAAGGAGAGGGAGAATACAATTGGGCAGAGGGAGGAGTCGATCTGTGATGCCCGTCCTGCAGCCTGAGCCAACTAACTGCATAGGGAGCTTCTTAAAGGGCTGCTAGAATTGTCCTGCCTCCATCAGTTGAAAACACCAGTGCACATCCTTGGGGTCAGTTCTCCTTCCTGGCAACTGTGAGGTGTCTTGAATTCATCCCAGGGGACCACTGCTGCCTGCTTCTCTAGCTTTTTCCCCTGAAGAATAGCCTCAGTACATTGCTGAGTACATTTCAATCCAGGGCTGTGTTTCAGGGGAGGCTCAAAGATGGGTAGAATCAGGCTAGAGGCCAAAGCAGGACTTAATTTACAGAATAAATCACACACATTTACATTGTAGATATGTGTTGTAGATATCTGCGCTTTGAAATGTTGGGGCTTTGCATCTCTATGGTGTTTTTTAAATGTTTCTGTCTGCAAGAGCAAATGTGTCCAGGGGACTCTGGGTTATTCAGTTGGCTTGTGGTTGGCTGGCTTCTCACATTTTGGTTAGAATAAAAATTAGATTCAAGAATGCTCTGTATCTAGAGGCTTTGACACAGTGTGAAATTCCAAGCTTTATGGCTTATTATGGCTGTAGTCAGCATACATAATTATAGCTTTTGAAGTGACTTTCTCAAGCTTTTCTGCTTTTGTCTAAAACATTTTGTTAGGCAGCTTTTAGTGTGAGGAACTTCATCTATTCCTGTCTTCTCCATAACCTTAGTCATCTATTCTGGCAACTTCTGCTCTAAAAACAGATACTACTTCAGTAAACTTACTAATACAAGTTTTGATCATCTTAATGTCTACTTAGTGAAAAGCATTGTGCAAAGCCTTGTAGAGAAGTAGAAGGGACAATAAGTTCCACCACCTAAGCTTTTCCTCACTACCTGGTTGAAACCACAAGGGCTTGCTAATATTTTTGTTCTCTTCTTCCTGAGTATACCAGCAGACTGCTTGCTCTGCCTCCTTGCTCTAAGTGGGCTGTGTCACAGTCCTTGTCAGTGGAGTATGACCTGAAATGATGAGTGCCATTTCTAGTCCTGGCACATTAAAGCATCTCTCATGACCTTCTGTATACCCTCTTTTCATCTCCCTGCTGGATGAAGAGGATCCAGTGGAAAACTCAGGCCTCAAAATATGGCAAGTCTGCATAGTGGAAGGAGCCTGGATATATGAATGACTGCCTGGCGTGAGCTCTCCTCCCCACCCCACACCATAATTCATGCTAGACTATGGCATGAGTGAGAAATAACCATTTAATTATTTTATCTTAAGCCACAGATTTCTTTTAAAATAGTCAACCACCTTTACTAATAAACTTCAGACCTGCTTCTCCTTGTTGGACCAGGATGAGCACCTGACCCTTTAAGGACAGCAGATTTCTCACTGGTTTCTGACCCTATGGCCTAGCATGTAATATGAGCTGGGGCAATCTGATTCCTTCCTTCATGAAGAGCCTCAACTGGAAGCAAATGTAGTAGATGAGAATTTCAGTCCATATTACTAACATGTGCTGGAAATGTAAGATTGTCCCTGTATCTGTTATAATTGTCCTATTTTATTATTAGTCATTGTTGTTAATCTCATGCTATGCTTAATTTATAAGTTAAACTTTATCATAGGTATGTATGTATGAGGGGAAAACATAGTATATATAGGATTTGGCACTATCTGTGGTTTCAGGCATCTGCTGGGGTCTTGGAACCCATGTCCCATGGATAACAGGGGATTACTGTACTATCATTCCATTCAAAAAAATTTAAAATATATTTTATTGATTATGCTATTACAGTTGTCCCAATTTTTCTCCCCTTTGTCCCCCTAACCCTGCATCTCCTCCCTCCAGCATTCCCTCAACCTTAGTTCATGTCCATGGGTTGTACATATAAGTTCTTTGGCTTCCCCATTTCCTATAGTATTCATAACCTCCCCCTATCTATTTTGTACCTACCATTTATGCTTCTTATTCCCTGTACCTTTTCCCCCATTCTCTCCCCACCCCACCCCCACTGATAACCTTCCATGTGATCTCCATTTCTGTGATTCTGTTCCTGTTCTAGTTGTTTGCTTCATTTGTTTCTGTTTCTGTTTTTGTTTTTGTTTTTAGGTTCGGTTGTTGATAGTTGTGAGTCTGTTGTCATTTTACTGTTCATAGTTTTGGTCTACTTTTTCTTAGATAAGTCCCTTTAACATTTCATATAATAAGGACTTGGTGATGATGAACTTTTTTAACTTGACCTTATCGGGAAAGCACTTTCTCTGCTCTTCCATTCTAAATGATAGCTTTGCTGGATAGAGTTATCTAGGTTGTAGGACCTTGCCTTTCATCTGTTTGAGTACTTTTAATTTTTTAATTTCTTGCTTTTTCTCTTCTCCTTCTGGCACCCTGTCGTGGATTTTGTCCCGCAAAATCCGTGGAGGGGACCGCACCGATTGCGTGAATCAAACTCACCCAGAGACACGCTTGGAGAATAGAGTCCGACAGCCACGGGTCTTTCCCTCCATCTTGGAAAAGGCCCTGGGTGTAGCTCAGCTGGGCTTTTTATTAGAAGTTTTAGGACACATTTACATTGGATTGATTATTCATGGGCTTATGTAGAACAGGGGTCTTCAGCTGAGTCATGAGGATATGTGGGAAGGGAATAGATAAGGGGTAGGTTTACTCAGTTACAGAGTATTAGGATGTAAATTCAGGTCTGGTGGCAGACAGGACCAGGATATACATTAAACAGGAGACAAGTAAATTGAGGGTAAGCTAACTAGGGCTGTTAACTTTTAGGACCATAAAACATTGAGGCAGTGATCCATTAACTTAAGCTTCCTGACTCTGGAAGGGAGAGACTCAGCAAGTCAGAGAATTTTTTAAGATACATTTTTGCCAAATTCCCATTAGAGAATTCCTTTTCCACTGACATGATTTTTACACTGGCCCGCACGGGAGTGTTCCTTCACATGGAGCCGAGCTCAAAACGCAGAAATTCCCGGGGCTGCGTGTTTACACGCATGTGGAAAGAATTCCCACAGCACCCCTATGATTTGGATGTTGGGAAATTTAAAATTGTCCCAGAGGTTCCTAATGCTGTCCTCATTTTTTTGAATTCTTGTTTCTTCATTCTGTTCTGGTTGAATGTTTATTTCTTCCTTCTGCTCCAAATTGTTGATTTGAGTCCCAGTTTCCTTCCCTTCACTGTTGGTTCCCTGTACATTTTCCTTTATTTCACTTTTCATAGCCTTCACTTTTCCCTCTATTTTGCGGGCATACTCAACCATTTCTGTGAGCATCCTGATTACCAGTGTTTTGAACTGTGCATCAGATAGATATCCTATCTTCTTGTTGCTTAGCTCTTTTTCTGGAGTTTTGATCTGTTCTTTCATTTGGATCATATTTCTTTGTGTTGGAGCACCTGTTATGTTGTAAGGTGTGGAGGCTTAGATATTCACCAGGGCAGGGTAATCCATGCCACTCTGTTGTGGTGCTGTCTGTGGGGGAGGGGTCAGAAAGGAAACAATGCTCCTTGCTTGGCTCTCACCCATTCAGTCACTTCCCCGAGTTCTCACAAGGAAGTTGGACCCTTCTGGTGCTGATTCCTGGGTAGGTGGGTTTGTGTATGTTCTAGGACCCCATGGGTGTATCCAACGAACTTTCTTGTGATTCTGGGAGTTTCTCTGTGGCAGTGATTTCCACACATGTGAAAACACGCAGTCCTGAGAATTTACACGTTTTGAGCACAGCTCCGTGTGATTCCTGTGTGAGCAAGTGTGGATCATGTCTGTGAGATGGGAATTCTCTAATAGGAATTTGGCAAAGGTGTATCTTAAAAAATTCTGGCTTGCTGATCCTTGAATATTGCTTTCACCTGGTCGTGTCTGCCACCGGATCTGAATCAACATCCCAATGCTTTGTTATGAGTAATCCTACCTGTTCTGCTTAATCCCATGAATAATCAATCCAATGTAAATGTGTCTTAATGCCTC
>PVJI01029681.1:0-15019 GCA_004026765.1 Micronycteris hirsuta
TGCCCCTTCAGGGTCAGCATTTCCTGGTGCACAGCATAGAGATTCCACATCAGCCCATAGTGGGTTTGAGTCTCAGCTCTGTCTTCTCCAGCTGTGTGACCGAAGGTAAAATTCTTAGCTTCTCTGCCTGCTTCCTAGTCTGTACAATGGAAATGTACAGCCTTTCTGTTGACATCTAAAGTTGAGTCAGCACAGACAGAATCTGGCAAGAGGATAGCTGAGGTCGCAGGTCCTGCTGAACAGCCTTCAGTGCCCATGTCTTCTGGGTCTTTAGTAATGGACAAAGGAAGATAAGGACAGGGTAGGAGTCTGTAGCCAAATTCAGAATTTGAACAGACACCACTGTTTTCCTCACATAGACTCAGCTGTCCTGAGAAGGAGGCTTGAAGTAGGGGATGCACTTCCCTCCAGGTCACCACCCTCCCACTGACCCTGCACCCTCCGAGCCTTCTCAACACAGGCAAGTGCTACTGAGTGACCTGTGAAACAAGACCCTAGCCCACCCTTTGCTGAGGACTGACACGGAACAGCATCTGCCTGTGCTGGGGTGTTAGGTAGGATAGATGATAAGCCAAGTCAGGGAGGACGAGGAAGACGTCTCACCCACTAACAGCAGTCGTGAGGCTGGTCTAATTCTATTGCTAGATGTTCCAACATCAAAAAAAACACCATGCTAACACTGAAATTCTAGGTATGGTTCCCACTATCTGACAAAGAAAGGCTTTGAAACTTCATCCCAAGGCCTAGAAGATGGGAGGGGGTCCACAGCACTCAAGGAAAGGACCCATAAAAGAAATTTTCCTACTTGCTTGCCTCTGGTCACTATCTATTTTATGAGAGGGTCCCTAGTGCTTACAGAAAAAGCCCATAGATAACTTTGGGTAACTGCCTCAACTTTAACTCTCCTGTCACGTATCTATTTTACAAGATGACCAAATGGGGTCTGAAGAGAGAAGGATTCAGGCTAATGACCCCCACACATACCTACATTTGGGTAGTCCCATCCCCTTGGAAGCTGGCACCACTTTTACCCACCCATCAATATGTAACTTCTTTGCCCCCATCCCAGCAACTATATAAGTCCTCAGGACAAAGGACCTGGTGCTCTTGCCACCCAAACTCTTGCCTTTCACCCCCACAGCAAGACCTGTCCTCTTCCATGAGAATGCATCACAAACAAACCCTGCTTGCACGCTAATACACTTGCCGATCTGTAATCCTTTACTGCGCTGGCAAGAAGAACCAAGTTTCTCCTGTGACAGGTGCACCCACTCTGCACACGGTAGCATCCGTAATGCACTTTCCGTGTACCTGGGCCCCACAGGGCTTCATACACCACTGACACCATCTTGAAATTATTACTTACTGTATCTTTAAACTTTCGTTTGTGAAGTATGATCGGATAATGGACATGCACAATGTTGGGCATTCCTGGCCAGCCACTCCCAGATATTGTCAACAATGGCCCAGGAGCACAAAATTCCCATGGACCCAATGGGTGGGAGTCCAGCAAGACTCAGAGTGAGAACAGGGTAAACATCTACATATGCATGAGCATGAGGAAGGGTGCTAACAGCTCCCAGAGGTCATGCTTTTCTTAGAACCAGGGCTGAATTCAATACACAGAGATGGCGAACAATTAGTGAGGACCCCATCATACCCTCTCCTACATGAGGGAGACCTAAGCATGACCCACCCTGTTCCTGCTGGAGTGGACTCACCAAAGGGGGATACCCAAGCCCCATGACCTAGAATGATGACCTTTCTGTCCCCCTGGTGCCAGGTTTGTGAAGAGTATCTACATAAACTATGTAGATTTCAAAGATAAATATCCACTATTATTTTCTGTTATGCTTTTTTAAAGGAAGGTGTATTTCTTGGGTTTTGTTTCCCTTCCCTGTTTCTACCACCACCACCACAGCCCAGAGAGAACTCCATAAACTCAACATTTTGTGGCTTTCAGCATGGGCCATGGGAGAGGGGCAGAGTCCTGGTATAATGCTGGCAGAGGGGCTGGCACTGAGATACAGTGGGGAGGGGAGCCCACAGAATGCCAAGTGATGGTCACCATGACCCCCCACCAGGACAGACCCTGGAGCTCTCCCAAAAGGCTTAGAGATCCAAGATGAGCAGAGAGAGGTCTGTTCCTCTCCCTCCCCTTCAGCAGCAAACCACGTTCCTAGTGCAGCTGCCAGCCTCCAAGATGTCCCCCAAATCCACATGCTGTCACCCCTGCCCTTCTACAGTCCCTCCTTCACACAACCAGGCTGATCTGTGCTGTGAAAATGGTGTGCGGCTCTCCAAGCTAAGTCCTAAACAAGCCCTTTAGTTTCAGCCTTGCTCACATAGTTCACATGGTCTCAGACCACCTTGTGCAGGGAGCTGGGTGTTTACACACCCCTCCTGCCCACCCATCAGTGGCTGGCAGCCACCATCCTTGTTTTGAAGTGGAGGCTCCAAGGAGTGAGTGCAGCCTGACATCTGCTGGGTTCTGCATCTCTTGTCCTTGACAAGCAGCTGAAGTCACTGTCCTGTCCCTATGACACCTGGTGGGCCTCCAAGGCCACTCCAGCTGTACCTGCTGGCTTCCCATCTCCACATGACACTGTGATGGGGCAGGTCAATAGTCCCTGGGCAAAAACAACATCAGTTGCTGAGGTGACAAGACGGCATAGCCATCTGCCTCCGACACACACTTGAGTCTGTGACTACAGTGGCCATCGCAGCTATGGCCAGTCCCACCTGGTTTATGTTCTGATTGTCTGCCCCCCAGGTAAGGGAACTGCGGGCTGGCTTGGGGACCATAGCTGGGCATGTGAGGGGGTCACTGGTCAGAATGGTCAGCAGCGAACACAGAACAGCTCACTGCCCTCCACAGTTGGGGTCAAGTAAACCCTTCTGAAATTTGCAGATTTGCCCTGACACCCAGGCCCTGACCTGTCTGTCCTTGGTCTGGCCCCAGGTCTGGCCCTGGTCCTAACTGCCCTGGACAGTGTCTGTAAGCCTCTGAGAGCTGCTCTTGGGGAAGTATGTCACCCACAGATGCTGTCTTCAAAGATAAGACCTCTTAAGTTACTTAAAAAAGCTTTTTTAAAAATAAGTTTTATAAAGTAAGAGATAGTTACTCTCATCACTCTGGAAAACTCCTGTAACATTTTAAAATTTGCACTTTAAGTTCTTCTTTTGCAGACTCTCATACTTGATGGGAACATTTTTTTTCTGATGATATTCAGTTATTGTTTTTAAAAAGTGACTTTGGGAAATACAGAAAATAAAACCACCCATAATTCCATAATCCAGAAGGCACACCAACTAACACAGCGAGTTAGAGCTTTCTGTGCACACACACATGGGCACACCTGCACAGCTTTCCTTCACAAACAGTAGAGCCCCATCTGACTTCCTCAGCAGCCTCTTTCCTTTCCAAATGCCTCGAACACCTTCCTTCAGTTTCCAGTTACGCTGGGTCCCACACCCGGGCTGGGTTGAGGTTTCACTAACCACTTTGTTGGACAAGAATGGTGTTTCCAGGGAGAGTCTGTGAAGCACATCTCGGTCTAGTTCCAGTACAGATGTGCATGCGCAGTGTGTGCAGGGCATTCAGGGCCCAGGAAAGCTCTCCAGTGCCCTACATTTAAAGGGAAAACACACTCCACCCTCAGGCCTCGCAGGATGTCAGTGCCCTCCTCTCAGCCTTCTTCTCCTGAGGAAGGTGTTTCAAAATCCTTGAGGCCATGGTGGGGTTGGGGGCACTGCTTTCTGGGGGGCAGAGGAGAACCACGATGCTGAGTGGGGGCTCTCAGGCAGGACCACAGGCATTGTCCTCTGTGCCCTAGCCCACTTCTCTTTGGTTTTGCAGCTTTTTGCTCAGGTGATGCCTTCTAACAAGGGCCCCCAAGATGCCTCAGACACAGCAAACCCAAGCCCTTTACACAGGTCATAGTGGCACTGACAGCCACTGGTCTTACTGGACAGTTAGACTTGTGCTGCGGTCTCTCTCCTGTTTATCCTTTCAGGAAGCTCTCTCTGGGCACCAGATGGACGTACTGATGTTCCCCAATGCCCCCCTTGGTCTCAAGAGGCAAAGGAGAGACTGGGCTATCCCTCCCATCTACTTCCCAGAGAATGTCTGAGGCCCATTCCCAAAAATGTAGGTCAAGAATTGATAGACCTAGGCAGGCCTAGGAGGAATGGAAAATCACCAGGCAGGAAACTGCCTGCCTGGGAAACTGCCTGCGGACCCCACCCAGGACAAACAGATGCTCAGCTAAGATTGGGGTCTGGGGTCGGCCTATCGGGTATAACAGGATGCAGCTTTAACCTGAGGCCGACAAGATGTATCAAGAACAATGGTCAGCAGAAACGGCACCCAGCCACCAGCTCTAGCCAATCAGACTCTGACACCCCAACCAATTCTCCTTTACTGTTTTCTGTGCTTAAAAACTCTGCCCTAAGAACAACCGAGCAAGTCCCAACCCCCCTCGGTTGGCTCCACTTTCTCCACTTTTCCCCACTAATAAACCCTGCTCCTTAACTGGCTGCATCTGTCTGGTTTCTTGATTGACTCCAACCTAACAGGAACAGCAAAGGGCAAGCTCTGATCTCATTCAAGGAGCTCCGCTGAGGGCATTTAGACTTGATGGGGATTGTTCTTTGCAGGTTCTGTTCCTGTGTCATCTTCAGATCAAATCAAACAAGGACGAGAACGTCTGGGTTTCCTACAGCATCGTTGGCCCAGGCACCGACCTACCTCTTTTCTTTTTCTTTATCCTCACCCAAGGACATTTTTGACATTGCCTTTACAGAGAGGGGAGGGGAGAGAAAGAGAGAAACATAAATGCAATGATTGGTTGCCTCCCATACACATGCCAACCAAGGCTGAACCATCAACCTATGTACGTGCCCTGACTGGAATGGAACCCTCAACCTTTCAGTTACGGGACGATGCTCCAACCAACTGAGCATCTGACCAAGGCTGAAAACCTGCTTTTGGTGTTTGTTATAAGAAGGGAAAGTCGGTGGCTGCAGGTGACAACAACCCTGGATGGGGAGAAGCAATCCGCGCTGTCGTGAGTGTCTCCTGTGTGGCTTCAGGGGGTTCTAGAACCGAGGGTGACTGCCTCACTTCCCAAACACTTCAGACAGCCACTGGTCTTGTGAAGTCATTCATGACACATTGTTAAGCCCCTTTCACGTTCCAGGGGCTGCACACGAAGGTAAGAGGGTGGAGGGCAGGGCTGGGCGCGGATCTGAGCCATGTACGTCCTGGACAAGCTCTGTGCTCATGGAAAAGCTCTGGGCCTCGCTGGGCGCAAAGATTACATGGCAGTCTGGCTTCTGAGCTCAGAGTAGACAGCAGCAGCTGAAAAATACACGAAACTGAAAATTCTGCATGAAAGGACATTCTGATGGGTTGATTTCCTGTCCCCCTCGCCTACTGGTGGCAGCCACTATTTTCTCCCCCTTTTCCTCCCTTTTCTGTCATGGCAGCTTTGTCCTCACAGCAAACCCCTGCTCACCAGCCAGCACCAACTGTCTCCTGATAACCACATGAGGGGCATAGCCACCTCAGGTCCATTCATGGACCAAACTCCAAAGTCTTTGTTAAAGCAACCAGGACTCACTCCCCCGACCCAGCTCTCCCCTCTGGCTTGTGAGGCCAGTGTCCAGACAGGACTCCCCTGACACTGTCAGGGAAAGAGGGACAAAGGGCCTGGGAGCAGTGGGACAGGTGGAGGGATGAGACCTGGGACGGCCACATACCGTTCCCTCAGGTCACTGACAGTTTCATGTTAATGAGGGACAGTGTTCCCACAGCCACAGCTGTGTCAGAAGAAGCCCTAAATCTTTCCAAATGAGCGAACTAATAATACTGAAATTGCTACAGTGACGTGGTGGACTGTACTGCTGAGTCACTTCGCAGGCAGTGCTAGCGTCTGCACAGTGAGTGGACTAAAACGGGAGCATGTGGCACCTTAGACTTCTGTGCTAATTTTGTTGCCATGCTGGTTGTTAGCCATTGAGATATCAACTCCCCTCCGAGTTTCCCTGCAGGCACCACCAGGATGCAAGTCACAGCAATGGACACGGCCGACGACAACAACACCTACAACGCATCCACGGCTCACGTCACGGTGCCTCAGCACAGCACGCTCACCATCAACCAGCACACGGGCATCATCGCTGTGCTCACTTCAGGGCCGGACTGACGGGGTGGGTGGCAGGAGGGACCGCTGGGTGGTGTGGTCCATGTATATTTGTCCCAGCTGGTGGGCACAGACACTGGCCAATCAGAGCAGACTCTTACTTAGAACATGCACCAACCAGTCAGAAAGGGGCACCTGCTGTAGACTGGGTCCTGCTGGTGCCCACCGGCTGATGTGGAGCCCTGAGCAGAGTAAGCACTAAGGAATCACCAGAGTACAACAGAAATGTGCTCACAAGACTGCCCTGTATGTCTAATTTTGGCCTCTTGCAAAACTAGACCACATTCAGTCCCAGAGACAGGGAGGGAGGAGAGTAAGAGCCAGTTTCTTTTGAACGGGGAGGCCGCTACTGTTGGGCTTATTACAGTTGGAAAGCCCTCCCCTCTCCTGATGAAGCCACCATTTTTGTCCTTTGATCCCAAGACAGACGTGTCAGGACACAGACAGAGAATGGCAGGGGGTTGCGCCCTTATTCCCAGTGACAGAGATGTGAAGGCATGTCTGGTCCCGAGCAGTAAACCCAGCTCTGCCCCCAAGGTGACAGGCGGACGTCGGGGTCTCACCTGGGGCTGTCGGGCATTCCAGCTGGGCTCTACTGAAGAGTGCACAGGCCTGACTCAGGATGGAGAAGTTTTCTCCCCTTGGAAACACAGTCAGAGGGGCTGTGACAGGAAGGTGGGGTGGGAGTGGTGGTTGCAAAAGACACTCCAGGTCTGACTTCTGGCTCCCAGCCCTGCGGCCACAGTCAGGGCCTGAGGGTCTGCAGACTTGGCACAGCCACTGACCACTGCTGCCTCCTCCTCCTGCCAGCAGTGCACCTGGGATCAGGGCTGCAAGGTGTTTGGCCCCTGCAGGCAGGATCGGTGCTCCTTGTCTGACTGGACTTTGGGTCTTGGGGTGGGATGAAGCTGACTGTCAGCTAGGAGCCTGTGAAGAGCCACCCAGCCCCTGACCCCGACTTCCAGCCCTGCCCCTGCCAACCCCGACTGTGGTTTTGTTACACAGCAAAGGGTGCCGGGGCACATCCAACGATGTCCCAACCCCACTCCACAGGTCCGTTATGCACGCTGCCAATGGAAAGATATCTCTTAATGCCAGAGACTTGTGAAAAGGAAAAGATTTATTCACATGTTATACAGGCCTGGGATAATGACTTAAGGCCTTCCTTTTAAAATACTAGAGTTCTCTAGAATACCCACAAACACACAGTCCTTCCTTCCCCCCTTTTCCCAGTCCAGGGTACCGTAGAAGAAGTAGTAGAAGCGTGATACAGGCAGATCCTCAGTTCCAACACCATCCACTGTGTCACCACCGCAATCCCCAGTTAATCCAAAACCATGTGGCACCTTCTCATGGCCCACCAGCAAGAGTCCATGCACCCCTTTTCTTCCCAGCAAAGTCTCAGCTGCTTCCTAGACCTCGTGGCCAAGAAAGGCACCCAAAGCCACGTGGTCCTGCCTCTGTCTCTCAGGCTGAGGGGTCCCCACTCCTCAGCCGCGTAGTCCAAGAGAGAGAGCGTCCTTCCTGCAGCGTCTCTCCTGCACTCCCCCAAACCGCTGAGAGAGAGCCCAGCATCGCTGCTACGTCTTGCTTCCCAGCCTCCCTAGGCGCGTGGCAAAGGGAGCACCAAAGTTGTGGGATTCTCCCCTCTCACCAAAAGCCGCGTGTTCCAAGAGAGAGATATGGCTGCCATGCCTGGGTTTAAATCCCCCGCGCAGCCCTTCCTCTGTAGCTCCACCTCCGACTCCTCCTTCCATTGGCTACGCCTGCGAGCACTTCATATTCCTCCAGTTTTCTGGGCTGCCAGGTTAGCTGTGGGCAGGGGTGACCCCATGGCCCAGAGCCTACCATCTCCAAGTTTTCACGCAGGCGCTGTGTCTAGGGGGAGTTGCCTCTCGGCAACATCTTGGGTGGAAATCTCCTCCATTCCCCTGGCTCAGAGCATGGCCCTGTTTCAGGAGTCCCATCCCCCACCTAGTTCAGACCTGTGGGGGTGAGGACATTCCATACATATATTTTCAATATTTCCTGGATACCTTGAGTTCTGGACCCCACTACAAATCCTTGTTTGGGCCCATTTCTTGGCTGCACCCTGTAACAGTTTGTCTTCACCAAGCATCTCACTTTGCTGTCTTGGTATTTTTTTTTCTTTGTAAGTGTCACTTGCATAACTCTAAATGCCCATAGTTACAGCTTTGGACTCGAAAGAGAAAAAATAAATTAACGCAATTTGAAAAAAATTAACCATATTTGCTATAAAGCGAGTTCCAACAAATTTCCATTGAATGGAATGATATAAAGTATGTTACTTGCTCTCATTGCTAATAATCTAGAAATCAGGAACAGAGGGTAACTAGAAAGTCCTTTTTTTTAGATGTTATAAAGTACACTTCTAAATAACGCCCCAAACAAATCACAATTGGAGTTAGAAATAACTTAAACTGAGTGATAATAAAAATACTGCATAGCAAAGCCAGATCATTCAGGTTCCACAAACTATCAAGGTCAATAGTTTTGCCCCCAGGGGGCCATTAGATAAAGCAGGGACACATTTTAGATTGCCTTGAGGGTGGAGGTGAGGGAGGGTGTTACTGGCCAGCAGTGAATAGAGGTAATGGATGCTAATAAGCACCTACAATGTGGAAAAATTCCCCAGGAGAAAGAATTTCGTGGCCCAAAATGTCAGCAATACTGCAAAATGTCAGCAATACTGCTACCGGGAAGACCCGAGTTAGGGGAGTTAGGGGGCTTCCCCTCCTCGGTTCTTGTCCTGCTCCAAAGAATGGATTCAGACAAGGGACAACAAGCACAGTGAAAGCGAGGTAGCAGGTTTATTTGTGAAATGCGCTTGACAGGAACCTGCAAGCTTGCACCCAGCTAGTCCGAGTGCCCGGCCTGCTGGGGTTTCAGGACTTTCCTGTTTGCGGCAAACCTCCAGGCTTCCCCTCCTCGCCCTTCTCCCGACCTTGGGATTAACATACAGTCTCAAAGCCTTCCTTTCCCAGATGGAGAAAACAATACAAAGAATTTCAAAGGTTCCCCTCCAGCTGCTGGTGCGCTCAGCCCGGTCTTTCTTGTGACCTTGGAACCTCTGACAATCTTACCTGACCTCGCCCCCCCTGCCCCTCCCTGCTCAGGACAACTGAATCACTGGGTGGGACCTGTCTCCCCGCTCTCCCGTCCCCCTCCCCGCCTTGGTTTGCTGTCTATCCTGCTTAGCAGTGCTGAGAATGAGAAGCCCTGCTCTGTGTGGAACTCAATGAAGAGTCCACCAGCATGGAAGCCCCACATCACTTTGCTCCCTAGATCTGAAACAATGCCTCTCTCTTTGCACAGACAGCGTACACACTGAGACCTAGAGAACAACAACGACAAAAGCTCGCCATCTTGCAAAGATTGGCGCGTGTCCTAGGCTGAGAAGACACCCTAAAAAGTCAGGAGGCAGAAAGGTCTGACACCTTAGGAGACGGAGCCACACTGTGATACGCCACAGCGCACATCTGAGGGTCCCTGCTTCTTTCCATTGCCGGTACATCACTCATTCATAGCTGTTCTACAACGTAACTAGAATCAATAATCTTAGTCCTTTAGTTCCCAGAATGCACCATCTAAAATTTCCCTTTTGAAAATGTGGACATTTGCCATATTATAAGTTCCTTAGATTACCTACAAGGGGCACACTTTCACTTACAAGATACTTTTTTTTTTTTTAAAGATTTATTTATTTTTTAGAGAGAGGGGAAGGGAGGGAGAAAGAAAGGGAGAGAAACAGCAATGTATGGTTGCCTCTCACATGGCCCTCACGGGGACCTGGCCTGCAACCCAGGTGTGTGCCCTGAGTGGGAATCGAACCGGGACCGCTTGGTTCCCAACCCGTGCTCAATCCATTGAGCTACACCAGCCAGGGCTTCACTTACAAGATACTTTTGATATCTGAGTACTCGAACACCATGCATCAAGGCCCAAGTCATTTTAAATGCTAAGAATGCTGTTACTACTTTTTTAGTCACTAATGAACTTGTAACTAACAAAAGGAAGTTTTCTAACTCTTTACATTGTCTTCTTTCTTCATGATTTCTGTCAAGCTTTAGCTATTTTTATGTTATATATAACTAAAATAATGTGATAATTATTATTACATGATAGCTTACCTTGAAACTCATTAGAGTCCATTTTTACATTATTACAAATAATAGAATTAAGTAATGTGTGGGCGAAACTACGTGCATAATTACATATCCTTTATATACAAAATAGTACTTAAAGATATAATTTTTTTTAAAAATTTTATTTATTTATTTTCAGAGAGAGGAGAAGGGAGGGAGAAAGAGCAATGTATGGTTGCCTCTCACATGGCCCTCACTGGGGACCTGGCCCGCAACCCAGGCATGTGCCCCAAGACTGGGAATCGAACCGGAACCTTCTGGTTCCCAGCCCACACTCAATCCACTGAGCTACACCAGCTAGGCAAGATATAATTTTTTAAAAAGGCCCAGTAGCAACAAAACAGGTAAAATGCCTGGGATTAAACTTAATAAGAATGTGCAAGATCCGTATGAACCAACTCATAACATGCCACCTGATAAAAGACACCTGAACAACACCGACTAGGGTGCTCAGTGGCTTGGGCTCAGTGCTGCAGACCTAAAGGTCACCGGCTTGATTACTGGTCCAGACATGTGCCTGACTTGAGGGTTCGGTTCCCAGTTGGGGGCGTGACACATGCAACTAATACATGTTTCTCTCTCTCTCTCCCCCCCCACCCCCCTCTCTAAAAATAAATAAAATCTTTTTTTTCAAAAAGACACTTGAACAAGAAGAAAGTAACAGCATGCTCTTGGATAGAAAAATATATAATGATCTCAATTTCCAACAGTTACCTATAAATGTGATATGAGCTAGATTTAAATATCAGGAAAAAAATTTTTAATCCTCACCTGAGGACAAGCCTATTGATTTCAGAGAGAAGGGAAGGTAGGGAGAGAAACATTGAAGGGTTCCCTCTTGTGCATGTCCCTACTGGGGACCAAACCCTCAACCCAGGCATGTGCCCTGACTAGAGCTCGAACTACAACCTTTCGGTTTAAGGGAATTTTTAGGGAGAAGCTCAGTTCTCCTTGCCGACACAGTAAAGAACTACAGACCAGCCAGTCTATTAGTGAGCAAGCAGGTTTACTAGTGATACGTTCTCATGGAAAAGAACAGGCCTTGCTGAGGTGGGGGTGAAAGGTATAGATTCCAGCCAGGGCAAGGTAAGGGTAGCAACAGGCCAGGGCAAGGGTGGAAGAGCCTCGGGTCTTTGGTCCTGAGGACTTATGAGGTTGGCAGGATGGGGGTGAAGAAGTTACATATTGATTGGGGGGTAAAGGTGGTGCCAGCGTCCACAGGGGATGTGACTATCCAAACGTAGGTATGTGTGGGGGTCTGTTAGCCCGAATCCTTATCTCTCTCCAGACCCCAACTGTTCATCTTGTTGTAAAACAAATACTGACAGGAGCCATTTAAAGCTGGGGCAGTCACCCAAAGTTATTTATGGGCTCTTTCTATAAACATTAGGGGCTCCCTCGTAAAACAGACGGTGACCAGAGGTAGGCAAATACCAAAGTTGTTTTGTGGGCTTTTTCTTAGGGCACTGTGGACCCCCTCCCACCTACCAACCACACCTTGGAATTAACACACAGTTTCAAAGGCTTTCTTTCCCAGACAGTGGGAACAATACATAGAATTTCAAGGGCTCCCTCCTCCTGGGCTACCATGGTGTTTCTTGTGATGTTCTGAACACCTGGCACTATTGTCAGATCAGGCTCAGGATGGCTGAGTCAGTGGGTGAGACGTGTCTCCCTCCTCCTCCTTGCCTTGGTTTGCTACCTATCCTACCTAACAGGACAATGCTCCAACCGAGCCACATTAGCCAGGGCTCAGCAAAAATTTTTAAAGTAAAACAAGTTCAATTTAAGTTCACCTGTTAAAATAAGGAATAATTAAAAGGCGCATTGTATTATGAAAATTCAGTAAGTAAAAGAGTGGAGTAGACAAATTGATGGAAAAGAATAGAAGGTCCAGTAATACATGCACATCCACGTGGAAATTGTGTTTTGTTTAATTTTTTAGATTTATTGATTTATTTTTTTATTTGAAACATCTATCGTTTGTCTCTCACATGCTCTCAACTGGGGACCTGGCCCACAATCTGTCACAGGTGGGCACAGGTAACCAGGTTCTTGGTGATCGCAGACAAAGAATTGAACCAAACACAGAATTTAGAGCAGACAGAGAGAGCAGATTTGTTAAGTGATAGTACACTCCACAGAACATGGGAGTGGGCCGACTTGGAGCAGATTGATCTCAGGGGCTGGAGGGATTCTATTCTTATAGGATGATATTTCCTGGCTAGTTTTGGCCAGGTTTTATTTCCCATGTACAAGTAATTATACTACTTTAAAGCTACTGAGCATGTGGTCTCCCGTGATCTTCCTTGATTGACCACCAGGGAAGGGGGTCCCACAATGCTGATTTATTATGTTATTATAATGAAGCAGGGGTCTAAAGGGAATTCATGCATCTCACCATGGGAAATGTAACCCTAATGTTCCATGTCTGAGGGAGAAAAGACTCCTGTGGAACATGGGATGGCAAGCAGGACCCACATGTGTGACAGTGGAATTTCCTGTGGGAAATCAGGATAGTCTATTTCTTAGATTTAAAACTTGCTCTTGCTAAAAATCTCTCTCCCCTCTGAATCAAAAGAACTTATGCTAATGTACACCTAGCTTCCTCAGACCAGTGTTGACAGTCCTTTCGAGTTCAGCCCAAGCCTATTGTCTTTCCACTTGCATATCTATCCTTTTGATGCACAGTCTTGGCTGTTTACCACCTAATGCAAATCTACAATCTATGCATAGTTAATGAAGACCATTCTGATGTAATGTCCCCTAGAACAGCAATAAAAAGCCAGTAGACTCAACGCTGCTTGGGGCATCTCTCAGAATGATAAGGGAGAGGTGGAGTGGTCCCGGAATTTCTAGTCCAGTATACTCCGTGTGAATTTATTTACACGCCTGCCATGGCGTACAAATTCTGCGGGCCAGAAATCGAGACAGGGGTCATGTAGCATCTTCTGCGCAAGTGCATTCATGACTCACCATGATTCAGTGCTTTTAGAACAGAGTCTCTGTCCTGTATCAATGTCCTTTATCTTAGCTCTGGAGCACCTCCGGAGTTTTCTCCTGACTCTCTCCTGCCTCAAATCCAGGCATGTGCTCTGACTGGGAATGGAACTGGCAACCTTTTGGTTGGCAGGGGGACACCCAGCCCACAAAGCCACATCAGTCAGAGCCATTGCTTGAGTCTTGCATGTGGATTGACCGGGGATCAAACCTGCAACCTTCTTTCCAACCACCTCCCCCCCACCCAAATCCTGTAGAGATAGATATAAAAAACTTCACACGAGCCCTGGCTGGTGTGGATCAGTAGACTGAGCCCTAGCTTGCAAACCAAACAGTCACAGTTGGATTCCCAGTCAGAGCTCATGGCTGGGTTGCAGGACAGATTCCCAATTTGGGGTGTGTGAGAGGCTACTGATGTATCTCTTACACACATCAACATATCAATGTTACTCTCCCTCTCTTTCTCCCTTCCCTCCCCCTCTGTCTCTAAAAATAAATAAATAAAATCTTAAAAAAATAAACTTAACATGAGCAGCAAAATTGGATTCAACATTTAGGGATGATTCACTATACTCAACGTTTCCTGCTGATCTGCACTAAGGTGTTTTCCCAACATGAACACCAGGTGGCAGAGGAGAGGCGCACTTGGAACATTTTTTCAGTGATCATATTGTACTGTAAAGCAAGTTTCAACAAACTTCAAAAAATTGAAATTATGTAAAGCACATTGTTGGCACTAATTGCAGTTAATCTAGAAATCAGTAACAAAAGGTTACTAAAAATCTTTATTTTTAAAAGTGATGAAGTGCACATCTAAATAACATTGGATTCCACATTCGTAAGGTGATCCACTACACCCACAACTTTTCCTGCAGAACAACACTGCATTATTTCCAAATTGAACACCAGATGGCAGCAGAGAAACACATTGGTACTATGAAGCAAGTTTCAACAAACCTCTAAGGATTGAAATGATGTAAAGAAACGTTTCTTGCTCTCATTGCAGTTAATCTAGAATTCAGTAACAAAAGGTAACTGGAAAGTCCTTATATTTAGAAGTTATGAAACGCACTTCTAATTAACCCCCAAATAAGTCACTATTGTAGTGGGAAAATAATTTGAACTGAAAGGCACTACATACCAAAAGCTACAGGAAAACGTGCCGTCTTCAGTGCACACAGTAGGAAAGGACCGAAGCTGGTACTTCAACAGTTCTGAACCCGTACAAAGAACCCCACGTACTGAGTCCAATCCAGAGAAAGTAGCAGAAAGGAAATGTGCGCATACAGAAGTCTGGGAGGGTATACACTTAAAGTGGTAGCAGTTAATGTTCCTTGGGGTAGGACTTTCAGTTAATTTCATTTTTCTGTATAGTTTAAGTAAGCTGCAACAAACAAAGCCATTTTCACTTTAGGAAAAAAGTACCAGAGAAAAACATGGAATAGTTTTATAGAATTATAAATAATTCCATATAGAATATTTGTAATAACTGAATTATAATAGTCTAGACTATTGTGGGGACACCAGAAGCCTTTTCTTTACTCATCCAGCCGGGTCTCTTGACAATCTGCAGGAAAAAATTCTAACTGTTTAGCCCAAAATGGCTCCTTTTCTTATTTGCACTTCGTGTACATTGCAGCAGTTCTG